>OX638258.1:2383637-2445507 GCA_951806755.1 Brenthis hecate | reverse complement strand
GCACTTTGCTTTTGTTCGCTGAGTTTAGCGACTTTTTGCTATATAACAATCACCGCTGTGTAGTGATTCGTGCCTTTGATTTGTCTTCGGAAATAAACTGAAATTGTTACTATTAATACTTAATATTAAAAAATAATATCAATATTTTTGTCTGTTTGCTGGTCTGTCACATCAATTCTATTTGTAGACTTTTGGTACAATAAAGCTGAAATTTGCTAAGTATCTCATATGAGCTGCTGACAATTACGAAATTCTGTAGACAAATTACGAAACTAGTCAACTAAAAACTAGCCAACTGCGCAGGAGATATTATGGTGCACGAGTGTACGCGCAGACACAAGTGCACTCTCTATTCCTGTCACTCTCATACTCCGGTGGGACGACTACTCGACACGACCAGTGAGAGTTAAGGCGCAGGACCGGCGGCTTTACGTGCTCTCCGAGGCACGGGGGTGAAACACCGCCAACTTCCCAACTCCGGGCTGTTACTAAAACTTACTATACAGAAAGACTCAAAAACTAATCTTGGCCCGACCCGGGACTCGAACCCAGGACCTCCGAGTGCGCAGCCGTACATGCTAGCCACTACACCACCGAGGCAGTTGCTCGATATTTATCATTAATATAATAGCGTTTATTTTTATTAATATGTAATTTTGACTATGTATGAATTTGTAGATATAAAATAACCATCACAAAGGAAAAATATATGTAATTCAAGCTATAGCTATTCGATTTACATTGACGATTAGAAAAAAGATGAAGGAGCATGAGGTTGTAGTCAAAATATTAACTTAAAAATAATAATGTTTGACTAAAATTCCATTTGATTGTGAAATACGAGTAGCTTTGTAGTTGCAGAGGATAAAGACCACTAAGCAAAAACTTATTGACGTTTAGGTAGGCCATTCCAGTCCCGCACTGTGCATTTTAGAAATTATCGAACAATCATTTAATCCAGCTTAAAGAGGGATATCGAGAGATTTTTAATGAAGGCGACAGAAAATGAGCAAAGGCAGTAATATGAGACCATGTATTTTAAATGAATAAAAATTAAATGAAATTAATTTATTATAAGATGTATAATTATTATATATATATATATATATATATATATATATATATATATATATATATATATATATATATATATATATATATATATATATTGTTTTTATAAACTATAATTCCTAGTCTGACTCTGGCCTGTTATATACATTAATGTATATTTAATATGAAACGAAATATCATTAAAACGCGAATCGAACGCAATGAGATTATTTCCAGCTTGCGGAAATCAAATTTCATTTAATGAATTAAAACGTTCCGAGTATTTTGTAACTGTTTTTAATTACGCGCTTGTCAGTACAAAAGCTCATTAAGAGTAATGGGAATCAATATTCGGTTCGGTGATAGACCATTGTTTAGAGACTCGAAAATTGATGGAGGCACGAAAATCCGATAGCATTTTCTCGTTAACTGAAATATAACAGGATTGGGAACAGCGCATTGTTTGGGGTTGCATATTTATCACTAGTTTATCCCGCGGGTATGTTTGCTTATTATCATTTAATTTCTCCACTTCTAAAAGTCGTAGCGTGATGTTCGACATCTAGGTACAACCATTTTTCTTAAATCTATACATATAATAAAATTGTAACTAAACCTAATCTGTACATTAAATATTTTTTTGAAAATCTTATTGAAATAAACTTTATTACCAATACAGAGGCCGAATCTATAGTTTTTAGAATTTTTGTCAGTCCGTCTGTCTATCTGTTACCGCATCACAGAAAAACCACTAAAGGATTTTGATAAAATTTGGTATGGTGATAGCTGGTTATCCGGGTCAACATAAAGGATACTTTTTACCGCGGGAAAATATCTCATCTCTGAGAAAAAATACAAAAACTGCAATGTAAAAGTATACTAATATGTATGTAAAACCTAAGAATTTGGTTTTTGGCCATCTGAACGCGGGCGAAGCTGGGGCAATGCTATAAGATTTCCAAAAAAATATTTAATGTACAGATTCGACTTATTTACGATTTTATTATATGTATAGATTAATTAAAACAATTCTAAAACGCCCAAGCTTGAAAATTGAAGAGTTCTAATAGAGTATATTATATGTATACAAAGGTCTATTATCTGCCGTCAGGTCTTAATATCAGATGAGCTCGCTTATATCGAATTAAATATTACTTGCTTTATAAAACCTTACTAAGCTTAAAATCAATACGACAATTCGATGTAGGTTAAAATCGACTTCTACGACTGATTATATATGCTGTTACTTTCAAGTTACGCTAATAAGAGCGTGTGAAAATATATCGAATATCGATATTTTATGTCCTACCTAATTATATATTTAGAAAATATAAATGTTTCCTTGTATGTTTGTCTTCTATGCGTTTCTAAGCTATTCAACCGATTGTAATGAAACTTTGGTGAGTCTTACTTACGCCCGCGAATGTTTCTGGCCCAAAATTAAAAAAAAAAAATATCTTTGTATGTCGCTAGTTCATAATACTTATTCATGAATTGTCAATTTTTAGGTTTCCCAGTGAAAGCCGATTTTATGTATAGCCACCACAATATCTTTATTATTAAAATTAAAAAAATAAAGTTTGGGTTCCGTACCCGGAGGTTGCCAACGGAACCCGCCTATATTATTATGCCTTTACTGTCCGTCTGTCGGTTTGTCTGTCAGAGGGCTGTAACTCATGAACCGTAATAGGTAGATACTAAAATTATTAATAATCTAAGCGTAGAGAGTTGATATTTTTACAGAGTATGGTATTTCTATTGCCGCTATAACAACGTATAATAAAAATCAAAATACAAGAAACATTTTTTAACGATCGTAATCTATCTACTTATATAGAGTAAAAGTCATATTAATAAAAAGCACATGTACAATTGTACAGAACCCTTCGTGTGCGTATTCGACTCACACTTGTTATAGTTAGGGTCAAAATAATACATCAAAAGGTACACCGAAGACGTAGACGTAATAGAAAATGAACTGAACAATTGTTTAATAAAAAACCATCGAAATATATAAAAATGTATTTTTATTACATACAAAGATTTGATAGTAAGAAGACTTGTCTATTTATAATTATTATAAATCTTATCATTTCTTACTTAACACCAACAAATTAACTTATTAATGTTAATTGTTTAAACCATTTTTTTGGCATAGTGTCAAACAGCGTTAATGTGATATTGAAAGGTCCCAAAACTGAACGAGGTCAGATAAACAACAAATCCTAGAAGCTAGGAAATAAAAGAATTGAATTGAATAAACAAAAACTTTTTAACAAAAAAATAAAAACCGACTTCAAACAAAAGCACTACAAAGTAAAAAATAACTGATTGGTAGTTTTCATTTACTATACATACCTAATCAAATATTTTCGAAGTCGGTGTGCTTTGCTTTGTATGGGCTGGCACCGATTTCGAAAATATTTGATTAGGTATGTATTTAATAGGTAGGCTTTAATTACTTAGCCAAAGCACACCGACTTCGAAATTATTTGATTAGGTATGTATAGTAAATGAAAACTACCAATCAGTTATTTTTTACTTTTTAGTGCTTTTGTTTGAAGTCGGTTTTTATTTTTTTGTTAAAAAGTTTTTATTTTTCCCTTTTTAGTGTAGACAGTAGTAGCAAAGTAAGGATTCTAACGTGTTAGGCTTGTCAAATCAAACAAAATAAGCCTAAACTTAAAGTATCTACTATTAGCCGTTGAAGAGTTCCACCTATCCACCTTCTGGCCTTGCCATCAGATCAGGTCAACAACACCAAACCACTGTACTATCAACGGAAATAGAAATACTTGCAAAGTTTCAAGTCAATATGACAATTAGAAGTAGGTTAAATTCTCATTAGTTGTTTTTCCACCCTTAGGGGTGGTATTTTTTTTTTGAAATTTAAATGGGACCAATCTGGAAGTATACCCTTTCAAACAAAACAAAAATTGTCCAAATCGGTTAATAAATGACGGAGTTCTGAGGTCACAAACATAAAAAAAAAACATACAGTCGAATTGAGAACCTCCTCCTTTTTGAAGTCGGTTGACAAACCTAAGAGCTTACTAATGAAATAAATGCAAGAAACTGTGATCTATTTACTGTATTTGTTACGTCTTAACGCTATAATGGCCGAGATTTAAGTAAAATTAAGAATGGATATAGCCAATATTCTGGATCTACTTAGGTATTACAATCCATAATAATATATAATATGTAAATGTAAGTTTGTGAGGATGGATCAACGGATGTTTGTTACTCTTTCACGCGAGAACGGCTGAACGGATATAGATTAAATTTGGTACAGAGATAAATTATAGTCTGGAATGACACATAGGATACTTTTTAAAAATGTACAGTTCCCCTGGGACAGTTTTGTTTCTGTCTAGGGACGAACCCGAAGCGGGGATGAGTAGCTAGTTAACAATAATATAATATCGGTATGTTATTAACATGATGTTATGTTATTTACCTAACGTAGTATACGTAGTTTACTTATTACTAAGTAATTACTTAATTAAAAAAAAACTTTCATATTTTTTATTCAAATTTTAAATATAATCACCTTCCTCCATGTGTACTGTAGAACTAGCCTTATCTTACTTATTGTCGAAATACTTGATACTACCCTCTTAATTTTTAATTTTAACCTACACATAGACATTATTATCGATACGGATTCCGAATCTATAGTTTTTAGAATTTTTGTTTGTCTGTCTGTCTGTTACCGCATCACGAAAAACCACTGGACAGATTTTGATGAAATTTGGTATGATGACAGCTGGTCAACATATAGGATACTTTTTATCGCGGGAAGATATCTCATTTCTGAGAAAAAATATAAAAACTGCATTGTAAGAATATACTAATATGTGAAACCTAAGAATTTGGTTTTTGGTCATCTGAACGCGGGCGGAGCCGCGGGCAATGCTAGTAGTAAATAAGTTATGAAGTGATTTGTCCGACAACACGATGTTTGTTATATATATATGTATTTGTAATTTCTCTGTAAGTGAATTTTGTAATTCTTTTGAGAAATAAATTTCTTAAACCATCATCCATAATTTCATATTGATGGAAACGACAATGCAAAACGTTAGATCACAGTGAGTATCATGTTTACAATAATTCTTGTTAGATGTCATCACTTAACATGTAGTGATAGCGATACTACCATCTATTTCCTATCTCTTATACTACCTGAGGCTTTCACGCGGTTTTACAGTTATTCTGTAGGTGGCGCTTTTTCAAAAAAATGTTATATGAACGTATTCGTATATCGATAAAGTTATAAAAAATATATTGAACTGAATAAATAATGTTTTGGTAATCAACTAATGGAATGAGAAGATTAAAATCATGATCATACTGTTATTGTTTTTATTTATTTGGCAATTTTCTTGTTTATCTTAGGTATTCATTCAATATTGAAAAACGCCTATAATTGAAAATATTATTTTCGCTATGTACATACAGTAAAAACTTAAAATCAAAATTTTATTAACAAGTACCTACTTCAAATAACAAAATGTAATATTTAGTATTAAATAAGCGACAATAATAATTTACTACAGATTAATTAAATATTAATTTTTAAGCTGTCATTAAAATAACATAGAAGCTTTGGAGAAAAGCATGAAAAAATTCTAATATATTAAATTGATAATACGTCATTCTTTATATTTTGTATGCTAAAGTAGCTTTCATATTAAAAAAAATATAATATTCGATCATAAAAATCCTAAATTGCTCTTAGTAAGGTCCACAAACTTTTTTAATTTAAGAGTCGTAGGTATGTTACATGAAGGTGCTTTTTAACTAGGTTTATGTTTTTAATATCACGATTACTTGACTTTGTAAATGATTTGTTTTTATTTTTAACCGACTTCCAAAAACGAGGAGGTTCTCAATTCGTCGGAATCTTTTTTTATGTATGTTCACTGATTATTCGAAAACGCCTGAACCGATTTGGAAAATTTATAATACTTTCTTAGATTTACGCGAATGTTTGACATTATTAAATAAAACTATCTTTTCGGATTATTTCGCGGATTTATTTTGATTTTTGGTTCCCGACGTTTCGAATGCTATACAGCATCCATGTCTCTCCCGTGACCATGGATGCTGTAAAGCATTCGAACGTCGGGAACCAAAAATCAAAATAAATCCGCGAAATAACCCGAAAAGATAGTTTTATTTAACATTAGAAAATTTATATTTTGTTTGAAAGGGTATACTTCCCAGGTGGTCCCATATAAAGTTTATCGAAATCGGTTGAGCGGTTTTTAAAAAAATCAACAATAAATATATTTTTAAAACAATTTGTTTAATCGAATATGTTATTATAAATTTCTTCTTACAAATTACCTGCTTATTACGTCTACATTAAAAATATAAAAATAAAAACTTAAAAAAATAAATAAAACCGACTTCCAGGCACTAAAATGTAAAAAAATAACTAAACGGGGGTTTTCATTTAGAATAGATACCTAATCAGATATTTTCGAAGTCGGTGCCAGCGGACAATATTTTAAGATATGAATATCTAATAGCTAAATATGTATTTTACGTATCAAAATATATTACATTTCCTATGCGGCTCCGACGTTGGCTTGCACCGACTTTAAAAATATCTGATTAGGTATCTATTCTAAATGAAAACCCCCGTTTAGTTATTTTTTGCATTTTAGTGCCTGGAAGTCGGTTTTTTTAATAATTTTAAAAATTATTATTATTAAAAATTATGTAAACTTCTTTTTTTATTGTATTCTTCCTTTGAGAATACAGATTATAACAGCGAAATTAGAGTGAACAAACAGACAGAAGGTCAGATGCTCGCCCGCTCGCTCGCGATGTTTTACAGCAATCATGGTTACGGGAGAGATTAAAAGGTTTTAGACGTTACAAAGGATATACTTGTTACAGTTAGTAGCTACCCATAATTTTACAAAGTAATTTCAAAACATTCAAAAATGGCACCAAAGTACGTTACAATTTATGTTGATTTAATTCTAAACATTTTAATTTTATATCATAATTATTATAATTGAACACGGCAATATTATTTATTTAATTTTAGCTGTTATTTATATATATACGAGTATAAACATAAAGAAAGTAAGAATTAAACGTTATTTATTTAAGCAATATTATTGTTTTATTATTATGTAATTTAAAAAACTTACAATATTAATTTAGATTGCTATTATTTAAAGTTAATATATGAAGCAACACTTTCCTTTTAAGTTTTAAGTTAATTTTCATTCTTCTATAAATCGTCCGTTCTTCTATAAATGTAAGTGTTAACAGAATGGATGAGATAATAATTTAATATTAGATCAAAGCTGGAGGCTAAATGAAAACGTTAACCTTGCTTAGCACATGGGCTGTGGTAGAGTTTGGGAAAATCAAAATGAGGAAAATGAACGATTATTTCGGACGGGCGAACATCCCATCAACGAAGTGTCGGCTTGTGCCAAGCGATCTTGACAGGCGACAGGCTATTTACATTACCAACTCTTTCTCTTAATAATGTGCTTATTTTATTTAACAATTGTTATGTTATATTCTCTTCTTTTATATATCCACTAGCATTGCCCGCGGCTCCGCCGACGTTCAGATGACCAAAAACCAAATTCTTAAGTTTTACATATTACTATACTCTTACATTGTAGATTTTGTATTTTTTCTCAGAAATTAGGTATTTTCCCGGACAGAGAGACAGACAAAAATTCTAAAACCTATAGATTCGGACTCTGTATCGATAATAATATCTATAGTGAGCGACTCGCCTCCCTAGGTACGTTTTTAATATCTATAAATAGCGTTAGCCATGTAATATTTTATCCAAAGGTAGTCTGTAAGAAATCGTTAATTAGCGATGAGTCCGCTTTATACTTACTGCGGTGTACAATAAAGTGTATATAAATAATTTAAAGTGTTTTTTGTATTATTTTTCTTATTCTCTAACTAATGAAAGAAACAAAACTAATCTATATATATATAAGAAAGTCGTGTTAGTTACACTATTTATAACTCAACAACGGCTGAACAGATTTGGCTGAAAATTGGTGGGGAAGTAGCTTAGAACCAGGAGACGGACATGGGATACTTTTATCCCGTTCGATTGCGTTCCCGTGTGACGTGACATAAAACTCAAGAACGGCTGGACCAATTTTTATGATATTTGAATTTTTGGATTTCTTTTAGTCCGGAACAGGATAATAAGTGTTAAAACATCAGAAAATTAACGAAAAAAAATTATATGGCTAGCGTTGGCTAATAACTATTTATCTCTATTTAAAACGTACCTAGCGACGAACCCGAGCGAAGCGAGGGTGAGCCGCTAGTTTAATTTATAAACCTATGTTGACTTTTTAAACAACGTAAAATGTCGTCACTCGTCATATTAGACAAACTTCAACAGATGGGACAAAGTTTAATTGAATTTGGTAAAATAAATTTTCTTGAAGCCACTATGTACCTTCTTATCGACTAGCCTTATCCTGTTTGTCTTGCTTGGCTCTTCAAGTAAATTCTTATTCAGCTATTTTAATCCTGGCTAAGTTGAGATTGTTAATTGTTCAATATTTAGATTTTTGTTTGTAATTTATATCCAAGTTAAAAGAGATCTTCCAGAATTTGTATATCTGTGTCATATTAAGCAGTACCTTTCTGGTCATGTCGTCTTCTGGCTTTATCACGTAACATCTTAACAGGGTCTCTACGAGATTCTCTTCAATTTTTAGTGGCATGTTATTTTTAAAAAAGAAGGGAAGTTCTATGCAAAAATTGACGCTCATGCATTATTCCTTTGCTTTGTGAAAGGAAGGTTAAGTAGCAAGCACATTTTGGAATTTACAACATTAGTAAGGCAAGTATGGCTTCATTATTTGTTATAGAAATACTTACAATTTATGCAGAATATACATCAATATATAATAAATAAAAATCTTGCATAAACAATTACTCAATAGGTTATTTTAGGGTGAATGTTAATAAAGGATTTTTCAAGAGTTGGAGAGAGCCATTATTTTTATTTTATCCTCAATTAATTTATCGAATCCTTAAAAAGGACAGCCCTCTAGTATCTAAGTGCTGATAATAATCAATCAGTTACGCCGTGATCAAAGTGCTCTTGAATATTTAGCAGAGTTAACAAAGTAGAGTTTTTTTGTTTATAAGGAACGTCTTTGATGTAGAGTATAAAGAAATACTTTTTAGGTATAAAGAAACAAAAATATTTCTGTAACAATCCGAGCGTGTATCAAACATATCTTATCAACTACTCAACACGTCTTCACCATCTGTATTGGATATGTGATTCTAATAGATTGGAGGAACACAATGTTTACAATTTTTGAAACGTTTACAATCATTTATCTCATTTTTAAAGACCTGTTATGGTAGGTAGGTATTAAGCGAGTTTTCTGATCGATTAACCCAAGTCTTGCACATGTTAGATTTTCATGTTTGTATTATTTTCATTTATAATCACCATTTGCTAATATGGCGAGAAAGCCTGCATATCTAAGAGCACATTATTAGACATCCTGAGGCCTGTACTTTACAGTGGGATATCAAAAGTGATGATTTAAAATTTATTATTAAATCCAAAATTGCATTTAAGCAGTTAAGCAAGTTTACTTATTTTCATAAAAGAATAAGGAAAGAAAAGATAAGCTTATTTTTGAAACAAGTGCAACTCTTTCTTCTCAGAGTAATCATTTGTGTTAGCCGAGTACATGGTCAGTGTACGCGAAATCTATACATATAATAAAATTCTAACTGAGCCGAATCTGTACATGAAATATTTTTTGGAAAATCTTATAGAAATAGACATTATTATCGATACAGAGCCCGAATCTATTTTTAGAATTTTCGTCTGTCTGTCTGTCTGTTACCGCATCACGGAAAAACCACTGGAGGGATTTTGATGAAATTTGGTATAGCTGGTTACCCGGGTCAACATTTATAGGAATGATACTTTTTATTGAGGGAAAATATCTCATCTCTGAGAAATCTATACTAAACTTCAAAACGTAAATGAGGACGAACCAGAGCGGAACGTGGGTGAGGTGTTAGTTACATAATACGTTTTAAGTTCTACAGGTAAAGGAATGTATATGTTACACTTCTAATGTTGCGCAGTTATATTATTAGGATGACAAAAGTTTTTATGAGCAAAGGCAGTCGAGACGCTTTACAATTAGTATCTAGGTTCGTAAAAATAATTAATATATTATTGCACTTAACGTATATATATATATATATATATATATATATATATATATATATATATATATATATATATATATATATATATATATATATATATATATATATATATATATATATATATATATATATGTTTCTATGAAACGTAGTGTTATTTGTTAAATGTTAATTTTCATTCAACTTACTTTTCAATCAGTCAATTGATTGTTTACAGCTCTATGTACAATGCATTAGTAAATTGTGATTCATTTCATTTTACTTTATGTGGCTTCCAGTGAATCTAAAATAGCAAACAAAGTTGAAAATGTCTACCCAATGCTCATTTATACTTATAAAAATATTCTATAGAGATATTTAATCTTTAAAAATGTTTTGATAATTTCAACTACGAATTTTTGAAATATTTGTGTAGGAGTAGGAATCTTGGCCGATCTGTGGAAAAAATCTGCGTTTTCGAATAAAATTAGAAAGAGGATAACATATTTAACAAAATTGATTAATACTAAAAGGTAGATCTTTCTCTATCTACCTCCATAGTATAGAGCTTAAATAACAATTAAAGTAAAGCCAATTTTAGATTGGGACAGTGTGCAAAAGCAAGCCTGTAGCAAATACTTCCTACACTGCGTGTACTGGGGTCGTTTCTTTAACGTATAAATTACTATTTAAGGTCTCTATAATAGTATTTTTAGCATTGTCAACTTATTGGTTTAGTCATAATGCATATTGTAATAAACATTAGAAAATAATTTGTGTCATTTTGTTATACCTATATTGTTTTGCATTTGCCCAAATATGTATGTATGTACTTAGTTATTCTCTCTCTTAACCTTAGATTTAGATTTGATATTGCAAAACATAAGCATGTACAAACAGATTCCCGAATTAAAAAATAAGGAGTTATTATGAGGTTTAAGAAAAATTAAATCTTAAGTTGTCATTAAATGTAGAATAATAAATATTAATAATATTTTTATAATGGTATAAATGAATAATATATTAAGACTTATCTTTTAACGTTCCACTAGTTAGGCATTGGCTTCTCTTCAATACGTGGGAGATCAGACTATTCTCCACCACGTTGGGTAAGTGCGAGTTGGCGGACTTCACATGATATTCGAAAACATGCAGTTCTCTCACATATGCAGGTTTCCTCACCATATTTTAACCACCGTAAGGCAAGTAATTATGTTGCAAATAATTCGCACATGAAAATATCAGAGATACGAGACCTGGGATTTGAACCCGCTTCAATCTGTTTCATATCCAAGCGCTTTACCACTGAATTACCACTGTCGTATAGCTATCTTAGTATTTTTTACATTAATTTTTAAATTACTGTTAATTAAAAGTAAAAATGCTATACAATAAAAATGCTATACAACATTCATTACTCATCACTTTAAATAAAATTTTGCAGTGGCACAAATTTTTAGCAAGTGAAATAAACATAAATGTATGCCATATTATAAACATTTTGATATAGAAGTTTTCTTATTAGCGTTTATAAAATACACTAGTATGTTTGGTGGCACCGACTTCGAAAATATCTGATTAGGTGTCTTTTCTAAATGAAAACCTCCGTTTAGTTATTTTTTACATTTTAGTGCCTGGAAGCCGGTTTTTTTTAAGTTTTTATTAACCTATGTTTTGATTTCCAAAAAGTAGGAGGTTGTCAATTCATCGGAATCTTGTTTTAAACTTAGACTAAGTGGTTGTGCACGCAATGGCGATCTTGATCAAGACTTAAAAAACTTTTTGACTTTAAATGTAATTTATTTTAAAATTGATAAGTAATTAATTAAACCTTTTTAAATATATAGTGGCAGCCGTTTAGCCGTGTCTCTAGAACAGATAATTTTTTCGACATAAATATTAATAAATTAAATAAATCAATCTTTTTTATTCTGTAGAACCTTTCAATTTATAATAACTAGCCCCTTTTATTGTATACTAAATTTACTTACTAAAATATTTTTATAACTTTATGATACTAATACTGCTTTTGTTGGCAGTATTTCAAAATCTCCAATATACAATATATAATTTTCTACAAGATTCAATTATATTTCTTCAGGACATTTTATGAGGGATAAAACCGTTTGAATGAGTGAATAAAACCTTCCACCGTTGCGATACAGCGGGCTTCATTTCAATTAATCTAAACACAATTTACTATTGATAATGTTACTGTGGCTTCACATACTAAAAAATTGTATTATTGATATAATATAAGGAAGACAAAAAATAGATACTAAAATTAACCACACAAAACAAAAGACGATTTTTTAATATAAATTATGTATTTATTATTTATGTACACAATGGATTATTTTATTTGTATTATTTTTTTGGTTATGAACATTTTCATATTTTTTTACATTTCAATTCCAGCATAGTTATCACACACAAAATCTATAATATAAAAATGAATCGCTGAATGTGTTGGTAAGCGCAAATCTCGAGAGCAGCTGAACTGATTTCGCTAATATTTTTTTTAGAATATTCCTTGAATGGCTTAAAAGCCTGTGAACGCCAGACCTTCGTCATTTTATAAAAGCTGAAAGTTTGTCAGCACATGCTCCCAACACAGAAAACAACGATGAACCATTATGAAGTTCAGGCTATGGTGGCTTTGCCAGGTAACGGTACTAAAGGTGTGTAAAATACCGATCTAAATTCGTCAAAAAGTCTAAAAACAACACTTTTCTATACTCCCATACAAAAGATTCGTAATAATAATTCAAAGTCAATTTGAACTTTTATACCATACCATAAAGTTTAAGTGTTAGTGGAGAGGTTCCGGGAAGGCAACACAATTGAGTGACGTTTGTATCGTATAAATATTAATGTCAATATTTGTCAATATTATTAAGAAAAAAAAATGTATATGGCTAACGCTGGCTAATAACTATGTATTTATATCTATTTAAAACGTACTTAGTTAATAATAAATTACTTATTCTACTAAGTTTTGAGCGCGTCTATATGTTCAAAAAGTTGGCAGTAAAAGAATTATCCCTGTTCCGAACTTCACTAAAATCTGTCGAGCCGCTACAAGCCGTAGCGTAAGAAGTAATACACATAAAAGAAAATGTTGGTCAGAACTTCAAAAATTAGAGGTAGTAAATTTTTTTTCTAGAATTATAATATTAAATAAATGTTTATGAATAAAGAGTAATGACTTTTTATTCAATATCTATTCTTATATTTCTAAGAAATCTTGACTTGAAACCAAAGTGATTCGTTGAATTTATGTAGGTACTACTTACATACATTTTTTTGAGCGGAACCCTAATTCTTTTACTGAAATAAAAGTCGCCTAAGTTACTCCTTATAATATCAACTGCCCGCCAGTGAAAGTCCGTCAAAATCGGCCCAGCAGTTTCGGAGATTAGCCGGAACATACAGACGGACAAACATTTTAAAAATTGTGTTTTTTTTTATAAAAACCGTATATAATTCTATATGCATTTAGTAAAAGCTGTTATTTTGACATTACAAACAGACACTTCAATTTTTTTATCTGTATAAATGAGTGGCGTGATATATATATGTGATATATATATATATATATATATATATATATATATATATATATATATATATATATATATATATATATATATATATATATAATAAAATTCTGAGTCAAATCTGTACATTAATATTTTTTGGAAAATCTTATTGAAATAGACATTATTATCGATACAGAGGCCGAATCTATAGTTTTTAGAATTTTTAACTGTCTGTCTGTCTGTCTGTCTGTCTGTCTGTCTGTCTGTCTGTCTGTCTGTCTGTCTGTCTGTCTGTCTGTCTGTTACCGTATCACAGAAAAACTACTGGACGGATTTTGATGAAAGTTGGTATAGTTATAGCTGATTATCCGGGTCAACTAATATACTAATACGAGTATACTAATATGTGAAACCTAAGAATTTGGTTTTGGTCATATGAACGGAGCCGCGGGTAATGCTAGTTTATTATATATTAATTATATTTATATCTAATTGTGGTATCGTGCCTATTTTATTTGAATGTTTTAGATCTCTTTTAAAATTATATGAAGGGTGATTACAGTCATATTTAAAATGTCAATCAAATAATTTTGTTATCTGACTGTCAAAAAAATTTGCTCTTAGTCATATTAATTTCATTACTACCTTTTAACTTCAAAAAATTCCTTGTATTGAATTTATTTTTTCTTTTAAAGCTTTCTTCTAAAGCTCCTTGACTTTTAAGGAAAAAGAGAACACTTTAGAAAAAAATATCGATTTTTATGAAATTCCCAATTATATAGAATTTAGTCCACCAACCCGTACTTGGCCAGCGTGGTGGATTATGGCCTGATTCCCCTCGTACTGAAGAGAGGCCGCACCGTGCCCAGCAGTGGGACGTTGAAAAGGGCTGAATACATAGCTTTTATACTAGGTAGATAATATTTATCGATGTACATATTTATTATATGAGTGACGCTACGAACAAAAACTTATTTTACCAACACACTTACCTTTAATAAGGTCCATTACTATTATAATACTTTTCATGAAGTATTTTTTTTTTAAATGAAACTAACGAATAATAATTGTCATAAAGTTTATGAGTTAGAACAGATATACCTACTTATACATGTCGCTATACAACCTGTTTGTTAAGTTAAAAAGCTGTCATCCTTTTGATATGAAATTTCATATTACACAATCTACTAACATAAAAATGTTTTTATAACGCGTATATGCAAAACTTGTTTAATAATGTTATGTAAACTCAAGATAGTCTAGGATTTTGCACTGAGCACTAAGTGGTGGTCGGTCAGTGCATAAATTATTTAGAATATTTCCTACTTTTATTATATACGGCATAATTACGTGTTAGTATTCAAAACATATTAACTTACATATTGATATAAAATTGATATGACTCGACCATATATATTTTTGTTTTTATTTTATAGTAAAATAGCGGCTTACTCTTGCTTCGCTCGGGTTTGCCTCTAGGAATACAAAAATAAAAATAAACCTATCCCACGGGAGACGTACATTTTTCCGTGATAAAAAGTAGCCTACTTGTTATTCCAGACTATAATCTATCTCTGTCCCAAATTTCATCCAGATCCGTTCAGCCGTTCTTAAGTAAAAGAAAGAGTAAGAAACCTAAAGAATAACAAACATCCATACTTACAAACTTTTGTATTTATAATATTAATACGGATTTAACATAACACTTATGCTCATTAAAACAGTAAAATCGTTGAAAATTAGGTGTTTTCAAATAAATTGAATTCATTTACCTTAGTCAATAACAATGCAAAAATACAAAAAAATACAAAAATAAATATAACGTATTTTTTATTTTTTATAATAATCTATACTAATACTATAAAGGGTTAAAGTTTGTGAGCTTGTGACGTTGTAGGGTGTAATCTCTGGATCTACTGAACCGATTTAGATGAAATTTGGTAAGAAGATATTTTGAGACCCTGGGATTGACATTGGGTACTCTTTATCCCGGAAATCATCCCTTAAGGGGGGTGAAAATGGGGAATCAACCTATTATAATTAATAAATTTATTTATTTTCTATTAAATAAAATGACATATTTACGTGAAACTCAATAACAGACAATATTAAATACACAGGTAAAACCGAACAAAATATAAAAAAGTAGTGAACCAAAATTGGCATTTATACACGTAATAAGCGTACAAGTTTTCAAGTACGGTTTGTATAAAGTGCGCGGTTGGTATTCAAGGAAACTTGTAGTTATTTTCAAGTGAAAGGTGCGTGTAGAGAAAATTGTTTGAGTTAAACACTTGCAAAGACCATGTACTTTACTTTTTACCTTCTTTTTGCGTGTTTTATTTCCCTAGCTCGAGCATTTTTCTTATTTGGAGGTAATTTTTAACATTTTTGTAATACTTTAATATAAGGGTGAACAGAGTAAGGTTGTACTGTGCACTTTATGTGTACACAAGAAGAACAATTTGGAATTCTTAAGTTAAAACCTGATACTTTACATGGTATGTTATAAGTCATATTAACTAAATTTTGGCAATAATACAGTCAAAGAAGTTAAAAAAATTGGTTAAATTTCGGAATAGGAGATAACTTTTTTTTGTTATTTTTTAAGTTAGCTTAAAAACCTCTCATATATGCACATTCTAATGTCCTTGAATGATGAAAATCGGCTTTTTGTCTATTTTTGTTTTGCTTAAAGTGAACATTGAAGTTATTAGAATAGTTGTAGAGCGTTAAATTCTTTACAAATTTAATTTCAGGCAATATTTCATACGGTCAACCGTTCTTGAGATAGGGAGCTAGGAATGGGAAGTGTAATACTGTATGTATATGAAAAAAATAAATAGAAAAATATGTTAATAGAAATATATATTGTATATATTGTATTCAGCCCTTTTCAACGTCCCACTGCTGGGCACAGGCCTCCCTTTAATACTAGAGGGATCAGGCCATAGTCCACCACGTTGGCCAAGTGCGGGTTAGCGGACTTCACATGTCTTTAGAAAAGTTGCTAAATTTTCTCAGACATGCAGGTTTCCTCACGATGTTTTCCTTCATTGTAAGACAAGTGATAATCATGTTGGAAATAATTTGGACATGAAAATATCAGAGGTGCGAGACCCGGGATTTAACCCGCTTCACTCAGTTTCCAAATATACAGTTAATGTAATTAAAATATAATAAAATGTGTTTACTACTACAGTAGTTTTTAAATAAAACTATTTTTTCGGATTTTTTCCGAAAAAATAGTTTTATTTAAAATGTCAAATATTCGCATAAATCTAAGATAGTATTACTACAGTAGTATTGAAACATTCTGCTATACAACCCTTGGATCTATTACATTTAGTATACTTATTTAAAATTTATAAGTTTACAAGGTTTCAAAACGTTACGAAAATTATTATTAGATCAAAATCGACTTTAAATTTTGATTACATAGTTTGCTAGTTGATGAGTTAATTATAAGTTAAGAAACAATAAAAGCGTGTTAAATTTCACGCCGATCTGTTATTGCGTGAAAATAGGATAAAACAACAAACCATTTAAAGTAAAACATTAGTGAGGATTTTATATGGATAATTTCGAGAAACAGAAGAGGAGATCTAGACAGTCGTTAAACACTTTATGACTAATGTTAAAAAGCTTAATTTAGAAGAAAAATGTGAAGTGCGAAATCTTAGTTCTGTAAAATTTTCTATCTAAAATGGATATAAAAATAATAGCTCGAATAGAATTTTCCATAAGTAGGTATTTTCAAATACACTCACATGAATTCGTGACTTGAATGAGGTATGGAAGACTGATAATAAAATTTTAGTAAAATAAGCCAGTGGCACGTGTGAGACTGTGTGTCTAATAGTATAAATTCGTTTATTTGTATACGTTTTCGAAGGTAGCATATTTGATTATGTATTCAAATTTAGTTATGTTATATATTATATATTTCTTCTTACGCGTATTCGAATCAAAAAAAGTGTCACACAAAAATTAGTAAACAGCCAATTTTCAGTTGCTAATAAGGTTTTATTAAAAAAAATTATAAATAAGGTAATTTACCCATAAAGTTAGCATTAAACAAAAAAAAATATGTAAATTTTATACGAAAGCGTTATGTCACATAGATTCTGATTAACTAAGCCGTATAGTAATTCGATTTGCCTAGAATTTGTTTTTTTTTGCGAGGGGAAAAATTAAGGTATGCCAAAGTCGTCGACAACGGCTAGTTTTTAAACAAACGCGATAGGTACATTTTAGCTTATTGAAAGTTAAAAACCTTTTCATTCATCATTTAACTCAAATACAGTAATATTTAATTAAATTTTCAGGACAGGAGCCCTTATTATTTTGCGTTAAAGTCTGCCCTTTGTACTGCTCGCCGCGTAGAAGTGACGAGGGTAAGTTAATACAATTTATATTGTTTCGTAAAAAGGGCTTAGCATTGAAAATTTCGTCTCAGTTATTGTTTCATTGCACGTCTCACGAATATAAATCTTGTAATTTGCATTAAATCTTTTAAATTGATTGCATTAAGCACTTACACTATTAAATATATATATATATATATATATATATATATATATATATATATATATATATGTATATATATGTAATATAATATAATAATAAAGTAATACCACTACTTTATTATTAAATATTTTTTAAATAATATAATTAATATTATATATTACTTTCTTAGATTTACGCGAATATATAATATTTTAAATAAATTTAATCTATCTTTTCTGATTTTTTCGCGGATTTTTTCTGACTTTTGGTCCCCGAACTTTTTAATGTTTTACAGCAAACATGGTCACTACTGAGACAAAGATTTTAGATGTCTCAAAGTTTCGTACATAGTTGTTAAAGTATCTACCCATAATTTATACAATAATTTGGAAGAAATAGACAAAAGAGACCGAAGTACCATACGACACTTCTAAATTATAATTTTAAATAGTTTTATTAGTCAAACTAGCAACTTAGCCGCGATCCGGTCGGATTCGTCCCTAATTACGTTCTATGGCTTAGTATAGATTTCTCAGATATGATATATTTTCCCGCAGTAAAAAGTATCCTATATGTTGACCTGGATAACCAGCTATCATCGTACCAAATTTCATCAAAATCTATCCAGTGGTTTTCTCGTGATGCGGTCACTAACAGACAGATAAACAGACAGACAAAAATTCTAAAAACTATAGATTCGGCCTCTGTATCGATAATAACATGAAACACATCATCTAAATATTCAATAAGATGGCATTCTGTAGATTGGTATCAGCTTCAGTTAGGCTACAAGCAATTGAGTAAATAATATAGTAATTACAAATCTATGAAATTGTGACATCTGAATCGATATTTTTTATAATAGCACAGACAGTTCATTGAATTCTTTCGATTGAATTCAATGTAAAATAAACTCTAGCGCTGTAGGTACTTCATATTAACCACAACGAAAAAATATTTATTTCTGTTTAGGCCATTTGGAATTTGAATCTGCGACCTTTAATATATCAGTGTCAGTCAGACAAGAATGCATCACGAGTGTCGTTTTTACAGTTATAGAATGTTAAAATGTTTATATTTGCCGTGAAATCATCAAAATTGTTTACTGAAATATTCTACTGCTAATTTAGCAAGAAAATGTTTCAGATTTTAAAATTGCTTTCAAAAGAAAGACGCTAATTGGTATCAAGAATAAACTTAGCAAAAGCATACCTTTTTGAATATTCTTGCAGTTATTATTATGTTCAATGTTTCTCAATATTGCTCGAATTTCAACTTTTTAAAGGGGAGAAAAAAATTCAAAGGCGTAAAATATTTAAATTTCATTAAAAATAAAATAAATGGAAACACAAAATAATATAACCATTTGCATTCATTAAAAAAGTTGTGCATATTCAGCAACACAATGCGTTTTAATATGAACATATATTATTTAATACTAGCGACTTTTCCTCGCTTCGCTAGGATGCGTGCGTCCCTGGGTGCCTAAATGCAGCTCCTGCATTGGGATCAAATTTAGTATAAATATAGATATATTGACGACACGTTTGTCTTAGTTTGTAGTGAACCTACTTGTTATGCCAGTGGTCGCGGGTTCGAGTCCCACTGGGGGCATTCATTTGTGTGATGAGCACGAATGTTTGTACTGGAGTGAGTCATGAGTGTTTACATTTATATTTATCTAGTATCCATAACACAAGCCTCGTAGCTTACCATGGAACTAGATGGTGCTGTATGTTAATGTCCCAACATATGTTTATGTATATATTATGTACTAAATTTTATCCTAATCCGTATAGACATTTCTGCGTAAAGGAGTAAGATAACATAAACACACTAGTATCATGACAAGTCGGGCAAAATAAAGTAATGAATTGTTATCCTTATAACACGTAGAGTGTTAGTAAGACATGTATTTTATATTTGATAGTTGTTGTAATTAATATTGTGTTTTTTTTGTTGTTTTTTTTTTTCATTTTTACCAACCCCGCTCTCCCCTATGCTACGAGATATCTTCTCCAATTTTATCTATACATATAATAAAACTGTAGAGGTCGAATGTCTGTACATAGAAAAAAAGTGCTAAAAACTGAGTCAGGGGGATCTAAGAAGAGAATTAGAACAAATCCAGACTTTTTTAAATTTTTTGTTTCTTTGTCTGTTTGTCTGCTTATATGGGCTAACCTCCTAAACTGATTTAAATGAAACTTCGTTTGGTAGTACCCTATATCCCCGGACAATATTTTAGATACTTTTCACATCGGAAACTTAAAGAGTTCCCGTGGGATAGTTAAACACTATAGTAACTTATACAGCTTAGTACACAAAAACTACTGATTGGATTTAATGAAATTTTACAATAATATAGTTCAACATGAGAATAACAAATAGACTACTTTTATCCCGGAAAAATGTACGGTTCCCGTGGGATAGATTTATTTTTGTTGTGTTAAATATATTCACAACCTTTTTTATTAATAATTATTTAATGAGTAAGTTATATCGTAAAGGTGCTCCTATAAAAGTTCCAAAAAATCCAGTGGTTAGAATGTATTAACTTCATTAAATGTGATTTTTAGTCGGTGTTATATTTGGCCTTTTTAGTAAAAAGTAATTATTATTTTTAAGTGTACAAACATTTTTAGTTTATAAAAGCATTTAGCGCTTGACAAAATAAAGTCGCAGCACTTTAAATTTATTACTCTGTTTATTTTACTATGTAGGGTTATTACCCATAAAGTAGGTACTTTCCGATAGTCGTTGGAAAGTCCAAGTATTTTATATTGTAAATGTTTAGATACTATTGTGAAATGCTTAAAATGTTTGCCATATATAATCGTTCTTTAGTTGTATTTACTGAGATATTTATGTAATGGCGTGCATGTTCAGTGGTGACAGCTTACCTACATTCTAAATCAGAGGTCTACAAATATGCTAGTGTTAATTCGAACCCTTTTGTTTTTTCGGTGCTAGTAAATGACATAATGCAATAAAAGTTTGAGCTACTGACTCGTTCTTTCTCGTTAAAATTATAAAAATGTTTAAAGTTAAAATATATTGTAAGGTAATTGGTGCAATTTTCATTTTTTTTTGTGGGTAGGCTGTCTATACCACATGTAATAACTATACCTTCGAGACATGTAACACCTCAGTCTCTCCCGTGACCATGAATGCTGTAAAGCATTCGAAACGTCGGGAACCAAAAATTCAAATAAATCCGCGAAAAAATCCGAAAAGATAGTTTTATTTAAAATCGTTCTTTCTCATTTAGGTTTTAAATAAAATATAATAACATAGCGCAATATTACCCTTGTACCTGCTTCCTCTCGTGGAAATCGTTAGAGGTATCGTGATAAAGCTATTTAACCTGAACTAACCAAATTATAAACCATTGTCCATCAAATTGTGTGCTCTGTGGAATTAACAACCTTTTATCAAAATTATCCGTAAAATTATAACAGACATCCATCATAGCTCTTTGAATTCTAAACGTCATTGCTTACCGTAAAGTAGGTCGGAAGTGTAATTTTCTCTTAGAAAATTTAAATGGACGGTCCATTTAAATTAGACTAATGTTTCAAGTTAAATAAGTTTTAGCTAATGCAATATTTAATTACTCGCAAAAACATGTAGAAAGAAGTGCGAAGGCACCATACTCTTTTCATAATGACGGCGAGAATGTACAAGGTATAGCATGTTAAAAAAAAATGATTTCATTTTTTATTGTTTTAGATGCATCATCTCTTATCTATGTGGATGAGCCGCCGTTACACCTAAGCTATGACAGCTGGAGACATGAAATACCTTATCATTTTGATCCATATTTTTTTTGCAAGCCTCCAAAGCCGACCACAACTACTACTACTACGCCAGCTCCGACAACTACGACTGAGGAACCCTCTTACATATGCATGGTCTGCATGAAAAAATGCTCCAAAATAATTTAATGAAATCCCCTGTCTCGGTGGGATATCCCAAATGGAACATCATGGGGGGAAGTCCCGAAAGGATTTTGCCATATATATTTTGCCATATGTCAATTTATGCGTAATAATACGTTAGTGGTATTTATGTAAAAATAGTTTATAATCTAATGGACCCCTAAACGTTTTAAAATATATAGTTTTTTTAAATGTTTTGTATAAGTAGGCAGAACTGATGAAAATCCACATGCTCGTGCTAAACGGTATTATTTTTCCGTTCCCTGTTCCTGTTCCTGTTTCTTCTACTGTTTAATTGATCATTTCTAAGAAAAGTTTTTATCTAAATCCTTTCAAGCCTTATAGGTATATGAAGGTGGACAATAGTTATTAAAGATATCAAATAACATTATTTGAGTATTTTAAATATAAATAATATGACGATTTTATATTTTTATTAGAATTGTTGATCCTGATTTAATTCCTTAAAAATCTAAGTATAACTTTATTAAGAAGTTCACGTCCCTTCGATTTCATTATTGTACTGTAGGTAAGTCATACAAAGTATATAAATATAGTATTAAAAATAGTTTTGCGTTCATTATTTTGTGTTCATATATTTTTTGTTGTTCTTAAGTTATAATTATATAATATATTGAATTCACAAAGAAAATAACATTCTTTCTAAATGTTTATTAAATGTTGAATATTTCTAATGTGTTTTTAATTTTGGACAGTTAAAAGTCAGAGAAACATTGATGTAGGGATATCTATACAGATAAATAAAAGTAAAGTGTCTGTTTGTAATGTCAAAATAACAGTTTTACTTAACGTTTTACTAAATGCATATGAAATAATTTTTTGTCTGTCTGTCTGTTTGTTCCGGATAATCTTTTAAGCGGCTGAACCGATTTTGACGGGACGTTCACTGGAAGATAGCTGATGTTATAGGGAGTAACATATGCTACTTTTATTTTAGAAAAAGAATTAGGGTTCCGCTCAATAAAATTAATACGTACCTAGGTTAGTTATGTGATATGATTGTTGCCTTGGAAACCGATTATCAGTGTTTTAATTATTAATTAATTAAAAGACGGTAAAAATTGATTGCATATATATATATATATATATATATATATATATATATATATATATATATATATATATATATATATATACTAAAACAGACATAAAATCTAACGCTCGAGTATTCTGTTTTCTTAAGTACAAGTTGAAGTACTCCGAAGTATATAAAAGTAATTAGTTTCGTAATTAATGATTTATATAGATGTTTTTTTTACATTAATGTGTATTATCATACACATAGAGAATGATTTCTGTTCAATAATATTTTTTTGTCATTTGCATGAGGTACATTAAATACTCGTATTATAAAAGTTTTAAGTGATAATTTCATTTGTAATTCTAAATGGCATGACACAATAAAATGTCATGTCATATAATTAATTTTAATGGTATATGGGATAAATATTTTTCAGAGGATTTTGTTAATACACAGGAAGTACTGGGTCATTTTATATTTAGTTTTGTATGTTATATTTTTTTTAAAGGAGAAAACGTCTTTCGAGATATATTTTTTGTCAATAAATTGGAAATATGTTAATAGATTCTTAATCGCATAGGCAAAAAGTAAAGACGAAAGATGAGAAGTAAAAGCGTACACACACACTACACTTTTGTATCATATAATTGAAATTATTATTAATTATCATATAAATGAAATTGACATTAGTTCATTATACGGCATATCACATGCTAGTAACTGTTGTTAGTTGCTTCAATCGCGTTAGTTATCTTATTCTGTGAATATAACCTTTACATTACACTAAGAACGGAGAGCTGAAGTTGAACCTTACTCATTATGACTTTACCGACATTCAACAGCGAGCATATAGAGTGATTTTCCTTAAGCACAGTTTAACACACCACAAGATGAAGAAGTTTAACACACCACAAGATGAAAAATTTTTCACTTTGCTTCTTCTTCTCACATCAAAATTCAAAAAAAAGCCTCATAAGAAGAGCGTTAAAACAGTTCGGAACTCATCGCGAGCAGGCCACAGGTCATCCTGTAGGATACTATATAAACGTACCTAAATCTATTGTATTACAGTGGACTTAGGTACGTTTATATGTACTATAAAAAGCTCTATCTAAATCTGTGCAGCCGGTCACCTGATATATGATTTCTTAAGAGAAAAAAATCTAATAACAGCTATAGGCTGGTTGCATTCCAAAATAAAATATATTATATCTAATGGAGGATCCATTTACTTGACCATATTTACTAAAAACAACGTAAGTAATATTTTTTTTTATAATGTATTATTTAATAAATTTAGATCTTAGACTAATACTCGTATTAATGTATGTATAGATAACGTAAATTCACTCATGTAATTGATTTGTGGATTGCTTGGACCTGTTCTATAGTAATTGCATCTCCAAACGGCTGACTGAATGTCATGGTTAATTTAACTTCACTGTGACAAAAATAAGAATGTAAATAGAATACTTACCCATATAAATGATAAAATATGTATGCAAATACCTATATAAGTAATTTATACATATAATAAATTTGTAACTGATCGCTGTCTGTACATGGAAAATATTTGAGAAAAACTATTACTGGGGACCTTTATTAACGCACTAGACAGACAACGCAATAGAACCCAAAACAATGATTTTTCGAATTCTTGTCTGTTTGTCGATTTGTCTGTTTATCTGTTTGTTTGTTCACGCTAATCTCAGAAACGGATTTACCGATTTTGGGTGTGGTTTTCACTAATAAATTGTGGTAAACTTTAATTAACGTTTACCTTTTGTTTTATTTCAATCGGTCTATAATTAAAAAGCTATGTCGATTTAAAGAATCACTACGTAAGCCTAATAAATTTTTATTAGGTTTTCGCACTCACATTCTTACAAGAAATCACATTAAATAGACTACTAAGCTGACAGAAGACTAACACTACAAGACTGTCTAAGCTGCTATAGCTATTTACTTAAAAAAACTTACAGTAAATAACATTAAAGAATACACTCGTATTTTGTATTGGGTGAGAAAATTTATAAATACATAAGTATATTATATGTATGTTATTGTATATATGTATGTTATTTAAAAACGTTTTCCTTTCACTTTCAAGTACTTAGCATTAGGGAGGGGAAAAGAGAATTTTATGGAAAAGTCTGTCTATTTCTCTGTGACGAAAAAGATTTATAGGCCTTTGTTACCTTCACATGTTTAATGAATTTACGTTTGTTTTGTCAAGTGTATGCGTCATAATTACCATTTGTTTTCAAAATGTTTATTTTATGAGTCATTTTTGTACAAGTTGCTTGGCTAAAAAAATTAAGTTAGAAATGTTTCAATTTGAATATAATAATGTACAAGTTATTATAAATAACAATTAGGTATGTAATGACTGGTAATTTGTTCAACATATGGTTCATTCATCATCTCTTTAAGGTGCAGTAATGTAATTATAGCGAGTTTAAACTTGAAAATTACACCACTGTGGCTACAAAGTCACAAGAGTACCTACACAAGTATACAATAGCCGTTTAGTCGATCGATATTGTGGGATAAATAAACAATTTATTCCATAGAAATATATTATATTACTTCTAAATTTGTCAATAGATGGCGCTGTCTTGGAATGTTAAAAGGAAACACTTTGTACTCGGCCAGAAACTAGTAAATTATAAATATAAATAGGTTGATTCCCCATACAAAATGTAATCCCCATTTTCACCCCTTCAAGGGATGATTTCCGGGATAAAGATTATCCTATGTCCTTCCCAGGATCTCAAACTATCTTCGTGCCAAATTTCATCTTAATCGGTCCAGTCGTTTCAGAGCTTATTCATTACAAACAAACAAACAAAAAGTCAAATCTTTTCTCTTTATAATATTAGTATAGATAGAGCAAGGTTCTAGTTGACTTTCTACAGTTATATAAAGAAAGTTCAATCAAGGATATTTTAAATCTACAATATCATCTTGCCGTAAAAGTAAAATTTAATGAGCTTGTTCTACTAGCTCGGTTATCTAACAGGACGAGTTTTAAATTAGCATAAATACTACAAGTAGCACACTGTGTTGTTATTTTTTATTAACTGACATCTTAAAGATTCTCAATTCGTTTGTAATTTTGTACGCTGATTTTAATGATTTTATTATTTTTATTGAATTATGCTTTAAGGGTGGATTTCATTAATTCCCAAGGAGGGTTGATGTCTGGCAGGCGGCCGGTTGTAAAACTTTTGCCAAATCCTATCAGCAGTACGGAAGACGTACTGCGCCGACCCCAAGTGATTGGGAAATGGGCAGGGAGATGATGATGATGATGCTTTAAGGGTAAAGGGCCCTGAATTTATCAAAAATGTATAAATTAGGTGATTCTTTAAATTGACATAACATTTTTATTTAAGAACCGATTTTTCAATACAGATACGACGAGGCACTTTTAAATCTTTAGACAAAAAGAAGATATGATATAAAAAAATATAATATATCAGTTAACAATATACAGCCTTTAGTGTAATTGAAAAGTATTTTGTGCTATTACCAACTTTACTGAGATGTGTGTAAACGCAAGTGCACTCCCTATATCTTTTCCTCGACATGACCAGTGAGAAATAAGGCTCTACGCCGTGTAACCTATAGTTTAAGGAAGTTGGCGGTGTTTCACCCCCGTGCCTCGGAGAGCACGTAATGCCGTCGGTCCTGCGCCTTAACTCTCACTGGTCGTGTCGAGCAGTCGTCCCACCGGAGTATGAGAGTGACAGGAATAGAGAGTGCACTTGTGTCTGCGCGTACACTTGTGCACTATCTCCTGCGCAGTTGGCTAGTCTCAATGAGATTGGCCGCCGTAGCCGGAATCGGCTAGGAGAACATCAACACCAAGGTGTTCTAGGAAATAGAGCTACCAACATGTGCACCATAACGATATAGATGGATGGATGGATGGCTTTGTGATATATATATATATATATATATATATATATATATATATATATATTAGGGTGTGCCAAAAAATGACGATTTTTTTTCTTTGCTCTCACCCCAAAATATCTCAGAAAATATACTAACAAAGCTCCTGTTAAAAGCGGAGCTCAAAATTTCAATTCTAAGAGGTTCTCCATCGAACTTTATGTTTTCCCATACAAATTGTATGGAAAATATGATTTTTAACACTTTTTTGTCCTGCAAACTGTGACGAAAATATTTTTCAAAAAAATGAATGAATGGACAGTGAAATGGACAGTGAAGTGGAATGGAGTGTTTAGTACTAAATTTATTACAAAAAGTTCCATTGAGTCGAATTTCTATCTTCAATATTTGATTTGTTATATGGCTTTGAAGTTCAAATTTACGGGTTTTTAAATTTTTTAGCTAAATTGTAAAAGTTAGAGAAAAATGTTAAATGGCAAATATGTAGTACGTGTAAAATCCTAAAAAAAGTATTGGTCTACTTTTTCATATCATCAATAACAACAAAGTTACAGGCTCACGAATATTTATTTTTCCAAATTTTTGCTTTTACGAACTGAAATATCGATAATAATAAAACAAAAAAATTGGTGCAAATGCAATTACATAAAATTTGCAACAAAATTGGATAGGTCAGATATCTTGTATTATCAATAGTTAATAGAGTTACAGACTTATTGAGTCTTATTATTATATTTTATGATTTTTCAACTATATTATAAAATATATTAATAAAGGACATGAAATATCATTAAAACGGGGGTGAATCACTAGTAATATATATATATATATATATATATATATATATATATATATATATATATATATATATATATATATATATATATATATATATATATATATATATAAGACAAGTCGATATTAAATGGATGAAGTCATGGTACAGGTAGTAAATCGTGTTCATCACAAAGTTAGAAAGTTTGTGCTGCAAACTTTACCATTTATCTGGAAAATGTAATTCCAGTTTTATGCTATTGGATTTGTGAAATATAAAACTTCGCTCGCGCGAAATTTACGATTGTAAAGACTATCACTTCGCTGAATATTTTAGGTTAAACTATATTTGCAATGTTTGTATGAAACACAAGTTAAAAGAATTGTCTAGAAACAATCAAACTTCATGTAATAAAATTTATTATTAGCGTGAATCTCTTTTAAATTCAAAGAAGGGCTCAAAGGAGGCTGATCCTTTGGTAGGCGTGTGCGAGGACAAATATCTAACACGTAAAGCCCCCTTAAGGGACTCTTAATTTGTTTGATGGGTCGCATCAATCGGGTACTATCTTTGAGTTACTTATCGAAGTGTATAAAATCACAGGAAAGTTAGTCATGCAAGACAATTAGTAATTATCATAAATCTATACATGTAATAAAATTGTAACTAAGCCGAATCTTTACATTAAATATTTTTTGGAAAATCTTATTGAAATAAACATTATTATCGATACAGAGGCCGAATCTATAGTTTTTAGAATTTTTGTCTGTCTGTCTATCCGTTACCGCATCACAGAAAAACCACTGGAGGGATTTTGATGAAATTTGGTATGGTGATAGCTGGTTATCCGGGTCAATATATAGGATACTTTTTACTGCGGGAAAATGTCTCATTTCCGAGAAAAAATACAAAACCGCAATGTAAGAGTATACTAATACGTAAAACCTAAGAATTTGGTTTTTGGTCATCTGAACGCGAGCGGAGCCGCGGGCAATGCTACTTAAATATATAAAGCTCTTTGAATATCATTAGCTAAAGGCGATGAAAACAAAATTACTACGACAAAATAACATTAGTCCCGGAAAATTGCTTGAAAAAAAACGGAGATATAGCGTACTTGACGACGATAATTATGATAAGGTCCGTTATTATATATTGTTACATTTTGCTGATAGCAGTGTTCTTGAGTCCCTTTAAATTATTCATAGGTTGTAGATTAAATTTGCAAGATTTTCTTATTATTTGTTTCATGAAGGCGAGGATAAAAAAAGCAATAAAGTAACCTTATAAAACCTTATTTTTCACGAGTAATTATACTTTTATTTATATAATCATAATTAAAATTTGCAATGTTTGTATGAATGTTCGTATTCAGCCCTTTTTTTTTTCAACGTCCCACTGCTGGGCACGGGCCTCCCTTTAGTACGAGGGGGATCAGGCCATAGCCCATCACGCTGGCCGAGAGCGGGTTGGCGGACTTCACATGTTTTTTTGAAAACTTGCTAGGTTCTCTCAGACATGCAGGTTTCCTCACGATGTTTTCCTTCACCGTTAAGACAAGTAGTAATCATGTTGGCAATGATTCGCACATGACAATATCAGAGGTGCCAGACCCGGGATTTGAACTCGCTTCACTCGGTTTCCCAAGCGAGCGCGTTACCACTGGGCTACCACTGTCTACAAAATTAATGTTTATTCGGGTTAAATTTATTATCAACCGTTTGAGCTGAAATTTTGCATAGACGTTTAGTTTGGATGACTATGCATGGTTAGGTAAGTGACGTCATTTTAAATTCAACATGGCGGACTCCCATCGATGGCGGTCTATGTTTTTTTTTATGCATCCATATGATATGGATATCAAATGAAAGGGTTTACTGAGAAGCATACGAATAAATACCTAAAAATTAAAATAAACTTTAAATTAAATCAAACTCATTTATTACACAATTTATCTATACATATAATAAAATTGTAACTAAGCCGGATCTGTACATTAAATATATTTTGGAAAATCTTATTGAAATAAACATATCAATACAGAGGCCGAATCTATAGTTTTTAGAATTTTTGTCTATCTGTCTGTCTGTTACCGCATCACAGAAAAACCACTGGAGGTATTTTGACGACATTTGGTATGGTGATAGCTGGTTATCCGGGTCAATGTATAGGATAGTTTTTACCGCGGGAAAAGGTCTCATTTCTGAGAAAAAATACAAAAACTGCAATGTAAGAGTATACTAATATGTATAACCCAAGAATTTGGTTTTTGGTCATCTGAACGCGGGCGGAGCCGCAAGCATCGCTAGTATGGTATAAAAGCTCGTTTTAATAAATATTTTTCCAATATTAATATAATAATATTTATATACGATAAGTACTTTTATAAAGCAAATGAGGTACATTCAAAAAATCCGTACAAAAGCTCGCTCGAAGTAAATATCTATACAATTTTATTTGTCATCAAAAGGTCTTTTTGTGGATACTTAATCTTATTTACACACCTCAATAGTTTGTGAGGATGAAAAAAGGGCATATGTAAATAAAAAACCTTTTAGGATGTCAACAGCTAATAATAGCATATTATAAATGCCAAATATAATTTACCTAATGTTAAAATTTTCAATTGAAGTGAAAGTGGAGTTTTGATATATTATATTCATTCATACAAGGGAGCTTAAATAATGAGTTTAAAAAAATTGTTCTGAATGTCATACATATAATAAAATTCTGAGCCGAATCTGTACATAAATATTTTTTTTTAAATCTAATTGAAATAGACATTACAATCGATACAGAGGCCGAATCTATAGTTTTTAGAATTTTTGTCTGTCTGTTACCGCATCACGGAAAAACCACTGGAGGAATTTTGATGAAATTTGGTATGATGATAGCTGGTTATCCGGGTCAACATATAGGATACTTTTTACCGCGGGAAAATATCTCATTTCTGAGAAATCTATACTAAACGTTAAAACGCAAGTTATTTTCTACACGATATAAGATTTATTTGCCACTAATATATTTGAAATGTCACTTTTGTCTACAAAAAGGTGTGTATATCGTTAGTTCAAGCCCCATGGCCTGAGAGCAAATAGCGACATCTATTAACAAGAATACGTCACTTGAAGTTTGTACACACTCAATGTATGGGGAAAATGTATTGACAAAGTCGTCGTTGTGTCCTATCTCATAGCCCAAACATAACATAGGAAAATGTCATTACCTGAACTCATATTAAGTACTTATCATATAATTTATTATTACTACTTCGTTGGTTTAGTATCAAATACCTATTTGGGCGGCAGTTTCGGAGGTCCTGGGTTCGAATTATGGGTACTCACATTTATTGAAATTCTGTCGAGAAATTCTTCTCCAAATCATTATATCATTAAATTAAATAAACATTTCATATTTGAAATTAATGATGATAATTTATATAGAAGTTATAAGTCTCAAAAAATCATATTATATAATAATATTTAATACAATAATATTACTTGTTTATTTAAGTTGATTCTAGAATTTAGCCACGTACAATTATTCCTAGTTACCACAAATAGTGAAAAAATGGTTTTATTTTATATGAGTTTTAAAAATATCTCTAGACTTTTTACTTTTAATTATACCTCATTTATTGAAGTAGGTTATAACCTATAAGGCTATTCTACCAATAGACATATTTAACATATTTCTACGATTTTCTAGCGGTTCTATTATACATGAAATTTTATAAACTACACCTACGAAGCCGTCGGCAAAAGTTAGTGCCTGTAAAAAAATACCATTAGTAAGTACTTCTATACTTCATACATACTGATGCCTGCAATTTTACAAGTACTGTTACGCTTCCTACGGTGTATTATTGATAAACAAAATAAATATAAATTCAATTAAAATACAGTTCATGATAAAAAAAGGTTTCTTTATGTGAGCCCTGAACAAATAATTGAGTTTCAATTCTCCCTCTAATATCCTAAGTGTAATAAGCACAACAGATTAATTATACGTATATTGATACTTCATACAATACTTCCAATTAAGCTAAGTGCAAAAAATCGACTTAATCTTATATATAGAAAAAGCTGAGCAGGCCTTTTTAAACAAGATCTAATTCTAATCAATCCTCATGATAAAAGCATTCAAGTACTTTGAAAATCTTTTAACGGTCTTATCAAGTTAATGATATGAATATTTTTATGTAACTTAATTTATACATCATTTTAATTAGCGATTATAAAATATTATATGTTACTAGCAGCTTACTCTCGCTTCGCTCGGGTTCAATTAGTCTAAAAAAAACAAATCTATTCCACGGGAACCGTACGTTTGTCCGGGATAAAAAGTAGCTTTTTTGTTATTATGATGTATGAACTATATTATCGTAAAGTTTCATTAAAATCCAATTAGTAGTTTTTGTGTGCTAAGCTGTATAAATTACCATAGTTTTTTAACTATCCCACGGGAACTCGTTAATTTTTCGAGATAAAAAGTATCTAAAATATTGACCGGGGATATAAGGCCATGCGAAATTTCATTTAAATCGATTCAACAGTTTCGGAGATTAGCCTGTACAAACAGACAAACAGAGAAACAAACAATTTGAAAAAAATCTGGATTTGTTCTATTTCTACTCTTACATATCACTGACTCGGTTTTTAGCAAATTTTTTTCTATGTGCATAGTATACAGACATTCGACCTCTACAGCTTTATTAGGTATAGGTTGGTGATTATATTATAAACTTGTCATTTCTACTGACGATAGAGATTATGGAATCTTATACGTCATTTATCTTAGCAATAGCAATTGTAGAATCTATTTGTTATTTCTACTTGTGATAAAGATAATAGAATCTTACATATAATTTCTATAGGCGATAAAAATTATAGAAAATCAATTCGGCTACAGCTCTCGTCTTTAGTAACGCCAGCAATTATTATGAAACTGTTGAACGAAAACCGATTGTGAATGATTGGTTTTTGATGTAGATAAGTAGAATACCAAAATTAGATTTATATCAGACTAATAACATTCATTACTTTCGCATCAACTTTTTATGATATTGGATATTTCCAATTTTACGCCGTTTCCCTTCCGAAGGCCAGAGAATATAGGGACTCATTCAGTACTGAGATAGTAGATATTTGATAAGAGTACTAAACGTTGGATTTTTTTGTGCTAACTATATGAGAACTAGCATCTGTAGAGGCAACACAAATATCTCTTTACTCCTAGCTAGCATCGGCATAGTAGGCAATGACACTCCAAGCGACTGATTTTTTCCTGTATTATTTATATATAAATATAAATAATACAGGAAGAAATAAAATAATACTTAAACGTTTTTCTTCATAGATTATTATAAATATGATGTATAAATAAGTCAGTACAACATTAAATATTGACGACTTTTGAAGCAAATAACGAAGCAATTTTAAGCCCCAACCAATACCTATACGCTGATGTTCACTCAAATTTCTCACCCTCAGTAACATGTATGGAGTGCCATTCTTATTTTTCACTTTTTCATAATTTGACTTCACCATTATATCTAATATATTTTGTTAATAATAAATTGATGATAATCATAAAAGATTAAAAAGAATTTTCAAAGTCACATTTCTGGTATAATTGTCAATTATTGATATATATATATATATATATATATATATATATATATATATATATATATATATATATATATATATATATATATATATATATATATAGAAGATATATATATATATATATATATATATATATATATATATATATATATATATATATATATATATATATATATATATATAATATATATATATAGACTTAAGTGTGGGAAAACGCGTGTTTTCGAATTTTTATGCGATTTCCTTTTGCATTATTCCATGCAAAATATTATGTTCGAGAATTTCGCACGCTCGAATATAAACATCATGGTCAAGCGGCCAAGGCGCAAGATTGAATAAGTGTCCGGGTTCGAATCCCGATCGGATACAAAGATATAATTTTTTTTTGTTTTTTTTTTGTATTTATTCAAGTTTTTTGTTTTTTTTTTAAAGAGAATTGTACTTTTGACCAAAAACTCCGAGCGAAGCTCGGTGGCGCAGGTACTACTAGGTACTAGTTCATTAAGGATATATATTAAAAATAACTCCGTACGTCACAGCCATTTTACTTAGACTATTGGTACAGGGTAGACGGACATGTCAAAAATATAAAGGTTCTATTTCCTTTCTCTTGGCTTTTTGACTACGGAACCTTAAATAGTAAACATCATTCTTTACAATTGTATAACTCATAGTACTCTACTTATACAATCGATTTCAAAAACCTAACTTATTTTAAATCGTTGAGCTATTAAAATAAATACCCACTTTCTTATCTGGATTTTCTGTAAAGACAGAACAGTATATATAATGTTTTTAAGTGTCACATTAAAGACTTTAGAGCCATTCAGTCAATATGAAGACCTTCACTGCAGTTGTGCTACTAGCAGTCCTGTTTACTTGTGAAGCTGGTAAGAAATATTTATTATTTTCATGTAGAGTTAGTTTCGGTTTCATATTTATGTATTTAATGTGATTACTCATTTTGTATATCATGTGTTACAAATTATGTTTACATACGTATTAAGTGCTAGTATTGCCCGCGACTCCGCCCGCGTTTAGATGACCAAAAACCTAATTTTTAAGTTTTACATATTAGTATACTCTTACAATGCAGTTTTTGTATCTTTTCTCAAAAATGAGATATTTTCCCGCGGTAAAAAGTATTCTATACGTTGATCCGGATAACCAGCTATCACCATAGCAAATTGCATCAAAATCCCTCCTGTGGTTGTTCTGTGATGCGATAACAGACAGATAGACAGACAAAAATTCTAAAAACTATAGATTCGGCCTCTGTGTCGATAATAATGTTTATTTCAATAAGATTTTTCAAAAAATATTTAATGTAGAGATTCGGCTTAGTTACAATTTTATTATATGTACAGATTTGAAGTATGTGTAGGAGTGTATTCAGATTTCAGAGAGATTGATAAATGCTTTAATGCAAACAAACGTCTTAAAAGAAACTATCTATAAGTAATTTTTAAAATTCATTACTCAAGATTAAAAACAAACTTCATAACAAAGAGTAATTCTGAGTAGCTGGCTACTCAATAACTGATTGTAATTTTGATAGGATAATCTTACTACTATTATAAAAACAAAAGTTTGTGAGGAGGTATGGATATCTGGATGTATAGATATATGTTATATAATATATGTGTTTGTTACTCTTTCACGCAAAAAGTACTGAACGGATTTTGATGAAACTTTATAATAATATAGATCATACATCAGACATAGGCTAGTTTTATTCCAAAAATTATTTATTCCGGAAAAATGTACGGTTCCGGTGGGATAGATTTGTTTTTGATTTTCTAGAGGCGAACCCAAGTGAAGCCAGGGTGAGCCGCTAGTATTACTATAAATTGTAAAAGTTGGATGATACTGATATACTTGCTTAGGATCGGATAGGACATCATTGCATTTGGCGAACGCATCTGAGACTCTGGTTGCTGTGAACCACAATTTATTTATTTATTTATTGAGTCTACTAGCAATTTTACATAATTAACATTTCTTAAGCTATTTACAATTTACTGTAAATACCCAGGGTATGTAAATTCATTTAAAGGTAGACACTGCATGTTAATTTCGCTTATTATTACTTAATAAATCAAAAAGTGAACATATACAACTGTGAAAATATAACAATTTGCATTACATTTCTCTTGTTCAAAAGAATATGATAGTATAATATATTATGTTGAATGCTCTATCGATTACGATGTACGAATTTGAGAATAACGAGTATATACAGTTTTAACTTAACCCCTTTAACTTTATAATATATATATATATATATATATATATATATATATAAAGTTGTATCACGACACTTCCAGATGCTGGAAGTTTCAATTTATCCGGGTCATTTGATCCCGGTTTCACAATAGGGCGTGGTAAGACATTTAACAAATATAATTTTGGGGGTAAATTCTGTTTTATTGTTTACTGTAATTTGTCTTAAACTAATTCTTATTTCAAACAGGCGTTTGGTTTACTTCCTTTCATGTTTATGTTGAGTGTTGGCTTATACTTGATTGATTTTCGGTATAAAGTCGGTTATGTGGGAATTAGACTATCTTTTTGTGGGTTCTGTTCTATCACCAAACAGTATATCACCAATATAATAGGATTTAATATCGACTAGTGGTTAAACCCCTACAGCCCATCCAAATTATCTTTGACTAAATATTTTTATTTAACGGGAACTGTTAAAGATAATTGCACACATAAATGCCACACACGTGGGCTATAATAATGACATGTGTACATTTACATGGGTTCAGGATGAACTTCGCAACATTGATAAAATTTTAGTTCGACAGTTTGCGGGTCAACGACCTTTATTATCTATTCAAGCAAACTAAAAACACCGAAGAATAGCCCGAATTAGCGCTACCCAATTTATTCGTATGGGGCATCTGTACTAGTATAGGATTATGTCATCTGTAATTTCAACCATCTTATCCTCTACTCATTTCTTATCTTGTCTTTCAATTTGCGAGTGTTTGTCACTATTTAAATAAAGCATCTCTAACTTTAAGATATATTTCTTGTTTCAAATTAGTAATATACATATATTGTAATATTCTTGCAAGTCCTATTTTATTAAAATTTTATCGGCCGATGCTCACAACTTATAACAATAAAATCTATTGACGAAATTCTAAGTTAATAGTCTTGCTACGTTACAAATATTATTAGAAACTATTCATAATGCTCGAACTTTTACTGAAAGTTTGGATAAATCGAGAAGATAATTTATGGTAATGCTATGACTTCGTATACTAAATATATTTAAATGTTGTTTTATTATACCAAAGGGATTATAATGGTAACAATTACCCTAAACTTTACTTAAACTTCGAACTGTGTAGGTCATGAAAATTTAAATATTTATCGTAAGCTTCAAAGCAAGCTTTCAAACATTTATTGGCATAATACTTTCTTAGATTTATGCGAATGTTTGACATTATTAAATAAAACTATCTTTTCGGATTATTTCGCGGACTTATTATTATTATTATTATTTTTAGTTATTTTTTTAGTATATATTATTTTTTTATTTAATAACATTTATTGGCTTTTACGTAAATGTGTATTAAATGTTTTTACATCCCAATACTTTGTATAAAATAATACAAATGAATGTGTTACTTTTATAATAACAAAGCACTAGTATTTTATAATACATATATTTTTTATTTTCACGCATTTTCCTTTGCTCACACTCACATATTTATATATAGCTTAAAGGTATCTTCTTACAAGTTATTTTCAAAAGTTTCAAAATATACGCTTTGTTTTTAAAAAGAACAGACATGAGGCATGTCTTTTCACAAATGCTGTAAAAGATTTTGAAATGATTTCTTGTAAAGCCTTTATTATAATATTGATTTAATTGCTATTCTTTTAGGTCGCCTAGAAAGGAGGCATAGGGTTCGCGCAGAGGAAGTGGAAAATGATATTGAGGACGGAATCGCTGATTTACCAAGTATATTTGAGGTTAAACATTTCAAAATTCCTGATGTGTTTACTCAGGCCCAGTCTACTCGTGAAGAAGAAGAACCAGAGGATAACGAAGAGGCAAATATTTTATTTTTTTTGAAAATATACAAACATAGCTTCTCTTGCGTTGCCCTTCAGTGCTCTTCTTAGCCGAGCCATATTCTGGACGTTGTTGAACATCGGTGCTGTATCTTCATAGACAACCTTGAAGGCCATCCACTCGCTGCTGTTGCCGTCGAAGTAGGGTAACTCGTGAATGTAGGTTGGCTGTCCTGCTGGTCCTCGCGTGGTAAGAGCTTCCTTCAATGCTGCCGTCAGTGCTTGAATTTCAATCGTAGCTCCTCTCGTTGAGGAGTTCTCTTCAGGCTTCATCTTCTGTAGCTCTTCCAAGGGGTGTGGACCTCGCATCTCTGGTTGAACTTTGTTGCCATCCTCCAGCACAGACGTCTCGATCCAGTTCTGCACCTGTGCTGTTCTGTCTTCCAGGTCTTCATCCACGGAGTCCTCTTCTTCACACTGTGCCATCTCCAATCTGACACGGGCTAGCTTAGTTTCAGCCTGTGCTTGCTTCAACTCCAGGCGTGCCAACTCTTCCTTTGCTTCTAGCTCGCGTCTTCTGGCCGAGGAACTCGTGGTCTTCGTGGACCTGGCGCGACGACTGACCCCCATCGGTTTCAGGGTCTTGGAGGAGCCTTGAACATCCTTTCCAGGTACATCTTCTTGGCTCTTCCTGGTCATCCTCTGTGCAGCATCTTCTTTGTTGCCTTCCATAGACGCCGCCGTAGTTGCAGTCGTAACCGTAGTCTCCGTCACTGTGGTGCCCTCCGTGGTCGTGGTACCCGAAGAAGTGTTCGATGTGGTTGCAGTTCCCGATGACGCCGACGCTGACGTGACCCCTTCTGATCCCGACGTTCCATCTGTCGCGTCCCTATCTGAAGGACGGGACCCGGGACGTGAGGGGGCATCCTTCTGCGACCTGGTTACCGGCATCTTGAACGCAATCTTCTGTTTCTTCTGAACTTCTTCTGGCAGGGATCCGGCTCGAAGGACCAACTGTTTCGGACGACCAGAACCAGGGTATGTCTAGTACCCGGAGGTCGACCTGGGACAATCTCCCAGACGTTCTTGGCGTACACGGCAGTATGTCCGTTCGCTGGTATGTACGCCACCACGCACCCCTGAATGCGTAGCTTGGGTCCCGATCCACTAGGGTTTCTTCGTTGACAGGAGACTATACTTAGAGGCGATGAAATAAAAACACAATTTTTCCTTTTTTCTCTCTTGGTTTCGGTTCTTCCTTTTCCTTTTAGTTGTTGCCTCTTCGGTGGCTGTCTTGCGACTGACTTGAATCGAGAAATGGCTCGCCTTTTATTTGGCCCGTTAATACCTTACAGAGAGCCGCGTACTTTGAGCTCATTTTTCGAGTAAAATTTCCCTAAACCGAAACCTTGAGAGTCCTTTTATTTTATGTTTTCAGTAAAACACCTTACACATATTTATTTATTTACATGCCTTACATACTATTATACAATATTAAAACATAATATTCAATATATAATAATTAATTAAAAAGTCTTAAAACAAAATTATCTAACTTTCTAGGTTGCTACATTTTTACTATACATTTTCCCTTATAACTTTTGAACGGATAGTCCTATCGACCTAATTCTTGTTTTATTATAAGTTTTATAATAAAATCTATTATTTAAAACATAAACTATTATGCTATTGCAAGAAACAAAAAATCTCATTTTCAAGTTACGTAATTATATGCTAACATTTTACTTACGTACCTATTCCTTTCAAACTAATGTTAAATAGTCTTATATGATTCAAATAAGCAAAAAATACTCTAAACTAACCTTATTACACTAATTAGAACTTATTTTAACATAATAAATCTAATAAGAATGAGATTTCATATTTACAACAATTATTCATAATACGCTAAAATGACATTGTCCCTATATTAATACACACGTTACTCGAAGATAGGTTTTCCGTCGCCGACAGTAACATTTTTAAAATAACATGTTAATTTCAATACTTGCTTGGGCTGATTCGTGGATTTTGATCTTGCTTAGTTTGTCATATTTATTAACCCAACATATTTATTATTTATAATTCTTTAGTTTCTTTAGTTAAGTAATACCTAAGAATTATAATTACATATAGTAACGTTCTAGAATCTTGATGAATCGTTGTCTCTTTATACATATCTATAAATATAATAAAATTCTAACTGAGTCGAATCTGTACATTAAATATTTTTTGGAAAATCTTATTCACATAGTCATTATTATTGATACAGAGGCCGAATCTATAGTTTTTAGAATTTTTATCTGTCTGTCTATTATCGCATCACGAGAAAACCACTAGACATATTTTGATGAAATTTGGTATGATGATAGCTGGCTATCTGGGTCAACATACCTATAGGATGTGTTGACCCGGTCCCGCTTTTTACTGCGGGAATATATCTCATGTCTGAGAAATCTATACGAAACGTTAAAACGTAACCCGAGCGGAGCGAGGGTGAGTCGCTAGTATGTACATAAAACTAAGAAGATTTTACAAATAGAAATTTTGAAAACGTTTCAGTACATAACGATTATATTATATTATATTTCTTCTCTTTCCCACTCACCATAACTTCTCGGTATTAACTCTCCTAAACTCTCCTTAACTCTCCTTGTCAATGGTTGACTATTTTCACAAGTATTATAAAATATGGCATATTCAAGCGTCCTATTTTAGGACAAAACAAGACCTAGGGACGCTTAATTAATAAATTTTCTCTTTAACAGGTAGCCCGTCATCATCATGGTAGAGCGCGCCATAGAGCTCACAGATATTAGTATTTGAACGATGAATTGCTTTTGTAAAATCTATTCAATATTATTTGAGTAAACAGTGCCGTACGAAACTTTTGTGTTTTATTATAGATATTATAGAACTGTTTAATATTTGTCTTTGTACTAAAAATAATATTCTTACATTATTTTCATTAATAATATTGTATATGATTCACTTGTGATTTACCCTCGCTTCGTTTGTGTGCGTCCTTCGGTATGTTTTAATATTTTTGTGCGGAATTCTAATTCTTTTTCGAAAACAAAAGTAGCCATTCTATTCTAGATGCCAGCTATTCTAAATGAAAGCCCCCGTTTAGTTATTTTTTACATTTTAGTACCTGGAAGTCGGCTTTTATATATTTTTTCAAGTTTTTATTTTTCCATTTTTAGTGTAGACCTAATAAGAAAGTTTTTTAATAACATATTCGATTAAACAATTTATTTTAAAAAATATATTTATTGATGATTTTTTTAAAAACCGCTCTACCGATTTCAATAAAATTTATATGGGACCACCTGGGAAGTATACTCTTTGAAACAAAAGAAAATCCAAATCGGTTCAGGCGTCTTCGAGTAATCGGTGAACATACATAAAAAAAAAAGATTTTGACGAATTCAGAACCCCCTCTTTTTTGGAAGTCGGTTAAAAATCTATTATTTTGACATTACAAACAGACGCTTCAATTTTATTTACGAGTATCTGTATAGATGATCCTATTTCTAAAGACCATTTGTTTGATATATGCCGATTAATTTAGTTAATAGATGATAAAATAAAATACTGTTAGTAAACTATAATAAACATTTCTTCAATTCATTAAAATAATTATTTAGACCACTATTGTATTAATAGCCTGGTATACATTGTTCTTAAAAACATGAAGGCATATTGGGTCGATAAGAAGACACGTGAATGCATGCATCGTTGAATGTCCAATATAGCAGCAGCCAATCAAGTGCGGCACTTGAATTCTCTTGCCACAGTTTGTAGCCGGACTTGTACCACAGCTGTTGATTAATATCTCTTGGTGCATTGTAAAACTAGCATATTGCTTAAAGTGAAGTCCAAGCGTCCATATTAAATTATTTTAATTTTACTTTGCATGAAACGTTGGATTTTACCTCCTTGTTTACTTATACATATATTGGGTCTGTGACAATAAACGCTGTTATATATTGTCTTTAATAAGATAACGGCTATTACAATATTTTTTTTAATAAAATCTTCGCAACTGTTGACAGTTACGATTAGATAATTAAAAAAAAACATCTTATATAAGACCTAAATAAATAATAAATCTGTATAAGACCATGAATTTTTGTCTGTATATTTGTGTACATCTTAACCCAAAGCATTGAACCGATTTTAATTAAATTTTATGTAGTGATAAATTATTACTTGGGTCAACATTTAGTATACCTTTTACTACAAGAAAATCTTTCATACCTAAGGAAAACACAATAACTGTTTCTGTCCAGTCATTCTTAGAAATTTACATGGCTAACGTATATATTTCAAGCTATTATGGCCTACAGAAAAGTCCATAATAGCACGTGCCTTTGTCCTCTCTGTGAGGTACATTCGCAATTTTCATCTTTTAAAAACGTAACGAGCGAGACGTCGATGAGTCGATTGCTTATAATTAATAACATTCACTTGATGTACATATATGAATGTATTAAACATAATCATGTTATGGTAATATTAAAAAAAATATAGCAAAACAATTTGAGAGTACAGTAATATTTACGTGAGCCTGAAAAATGTTAAAAATATTATGTAGATTTTTGTTTATTGCTTCTTTCTTCTCCGGCCGGAGTGGATTTTGTTGTAGCACGTGTTGTTTCGCTTGTAGAAGTTGGCTCACTAGTTGAAGAAGAAGAAGGAGTAGTGGTCGTAGTAGAAGTACTACTAGGAGATAGACTGGTACTTGTTGTATAGCATGATGGATCATATCCTTTGCAGAGAATACAGGTAAACTGAAAAATAAATAAATATATTACCTATAATACTTTAATTTCGTACCTAACATCTTACTTATTTAAATTTAATTACTTTAGTAAGTCATTAATTAGTAATTATTTTATACTTTCATTAGAAACAATATTTAATTCTATTGTTTAAAATAATCAGCAGGATGAGAATTGTTCTAAGTTAAATTTTCAAATGAATATTTAAATAAGCATTTCCCAAATAACCAAGATACAATAGTAAACGACATATTCGAAACCTATATTTAAAGGGAAGATCTAAACAGAGTCACGTCACAAACTGAAAATTTCATTTCCTCATTGTCATGTGAGTTGATGCACTTCCCAATGGTCAGTAATTTAATTTATACTTTTAATGTATCGACCACTGTGTCTATGTGGATTTGAATACTAAATACTATACCTATTAGAGGTCGTAGATTCAATCCTTCCTTGGGGTAAATATATACATAAAAGATAAGAGATAGAGCACTATATTAAATATTAATAATAATAATCGTGTATTTATATTTAGCCCTTTTTAACGTCCCACTGCAGGGCAAGGGTCCTCCCCTCAATACGAGGGTCATCAGGCCATAGTCCTCCACGCTGGCCAAGTACGGGTTGGCGGACTTTACATGTCTTTTGTAAACTTGCTAGGTTTTCTCAGACATGAAGGTTTCCTCACGATGTTTTTCGTCACCGTAAGGTAAGGAAGGTAAGTAGTAATCACGTTGGAAATAATTCGCACATGAAAATACTAGAGATGCGAGACCCGGGATTTGAACCTGCTTCATTCGATTTCCCAAGCGAGCACGTTACCACTGATTGCGTTACTACCTCCATAACGTTATATTATTTAAAGGATATATTATGTGGCACATGATCAAGCATTAAAGCCGTAGTACATTAGCATTTCTTCCAATGCCTTTTAGTCCAGGGTTTTATGTGTCCTAAGTAAATAAAACGTGCGGAGTTAAATATTAACGATCTATTCGAAGGGGTGCGAGGTTCACTAAAATGTCGTAAAGAAGAAGTTACAAGTCCTATGAGTGCGAATAATGGCACAGTGAATTGAAACTCCTGAAGCTAATGTGTATTCTAGAACGTTATTTGTGTTTTAGTTACACAAATAAAGGCTCAACATTCATCAGCCTTCAAAATTTATTTGTCAGAAATCTGTAAAGTTATGAGATTTATTTAAATGTACAGATTTTATTCATTACTAAAAAAAATACAAATATGGTAATTATGTTTTGATGTCATATTCAGTAATAAAAACTTTTTAACAAAAAAATAAAAACCGACTTCAAACAAAAGCACTAAAAAGTGAAAAATAACTGATTGGTAGTTTTCATTTACTATACATACCTAATCAAATATTTTCGAAGTCGGTGTGCTTTGGCTAAGTAATTAAAGTCTACCTATTAAATACATACCTAATCAAATATTTTTGAAATCAGTCCCAGCCCATACAAAGCAAAGCACACCGACTTCGAAAATATTTGATTAGGTATGTATAGTAAATGAAAACTACCAATCAGTTATTTTTCACTTTTTAGTGCTTTTGTTTGAAGTCGGTTTTTATTTTTTTGTTAAAAAGTTTTTATTTTTCCCTTTTTAGTGTAGACAGTAATAGCAAAGTAAGGATTCTAACGTGTTAGGCTTGTCAAATCAAACAAAATAAGCCCAAACTCAAAGTATCTACTATTAGCCGTTGAAGAGTTCCACCTATCCACCTTCTGGCCTTGCCATCAGATCAGGTCAACAACACCGAACCACTGTACTATCAACGGAAATAGAAATACTTGCAAAGTTTCAAGTCAATATGACAATTAGAAGTAGGTTAAATTCATCATTAGTTGTTTTTCCACCCTTAGGGGTGGTATTTTTTTTTGAAATTTAAATGGGACCAATCTGGAAGTATACCCTTTCAAACAAAACAAAAATTGTCCAAATCGGTTAATAAATGACGGAGTTCTGAGGTAACAAACATAAAAAAAAAAAAAAACATACAGTCGAATTGAGAACCTCCTCCTTTTTGAAGTCGGTTGAAAATCAATATTGTTATTCCGATGAATATGAAATATTTTTTTATATATCTGTCTGTTTTACTATAGATTTTCTATCAAATTATATAAACTAAATATAATAAAAAAGAGGTAGTTATGAATATCTAATACCTTCCATTTCATTTTCTCTTCAGTGCATATCTGCAGGATTCCAAGCGTGGGATTTCTTTTTTCTGAAACAATAGGCCAAATTATTTTCATTTATACTATGATACTGATTGCGGCATTGCTGGCGCATGATTCTATTTTTATTAATGTTCAATATCTAGATAGTCCTATTTAATTTAAGAACATGTAAAACGAATAACTTAAGTTATACTTTTGGATCTAAACTGCGATAATTGGCTATTGCTAATAGCATGCGCATGCCACCCTTTTCTGCCCTTTTTCCTTTTTTCTTACACCTCCTCTAGGTGAACATATTAGGCTTAACACTAAGAAGAGTCTATCCTATAAATTTTATCACGGTGGAAGGGGCCTTTAGATTGCTTGTATAACATCCTTACCACATCATTTTAAATATGGGCCCCTGTGACCAGAATTATGGCGGCCCTGATGAGAAGAATATTTGCAATTCTTCCACAGAATTACGCCCAGAGAAAATGAAGCAATGCCTTCTCCTGGCCTTTTTAAATAAGATAATAGACCAGCTTTCCTCAGTAGTGCCCGGCAATCCAGTCGGACGCAAAGCTAAGAAACGGACAGGGAGGTGGCCCACTTCGGTGGGCGGTGTTACTCCTGGTACTTCTCTGATAGCAGAGTGGACTGTGGAGCAACAACATGGTTATTGTGGTCTGCTTCGGCAGACCTACCGTCGGGGCGTCGTGGTTGAGTGCGTATGCGATCCTGCGACGCCCCATTAAGACAGGGGAAGGTTTTGTTGGGTTTTAGTTGGTAGTACTGGCTTTTCAAATCGGTGAGTCCCACAGAACCACCTGCACTATGTCTAGAGGTGGTATGCTTAAATGCATTTCCCAACATTAAAAAAAAGGTCAACATATAGGATACTTTTTACTGCGGGAAATATGTCATCTTTGAGAAATCTATACTAAACGTTAAAATGTAAGTAGGGATGAACTCGAGCGGAGCGAGGGTGAGTCGCTAGTAAATAAATATATGACTATGTGTAAATGTGCCAAAAGTCAATGACTTAAAGTGGCATTGCCTGAACATTGGCTGTATGCCAAAAGTAAGATTTTATTGTTTGATAAATAATAGCAAAATTTGCGATTTTTAACTTCAAAAATGTAATATAATTATTTTTTACACTATTTTTATTTAAAATTTAATGATTGATGTTGATCATGACCTGATGACCTTAATGATCACAGAGCATGCATAAAATTAATCAAAATTTTACACCGAAAATGAAAGAAATAAAATAAAACGTGACTCGAAAATGTACTCGAACAAAATTGTAATAATTAAACTTTACGAAATCGTATCTTATAATAAAATTACTGACCTCGGATAAATTCGTATGATGATGTAGAATTTGGAATCATAATAAATAATATAGTAAAGCAAAGAAGTGTAGATATCCGGCTCAAAAGTGCCATGACTATGAGCTTGCACTAAATAGTGTTGTAAATTGCGACCCGTTCTTCACTACATTTATCTATATTTATAACATAATACGTTAGTTAAACATGGATATGTGTTTTTAAAAATAAATGAATTTATTGAATCATAATTGAATTGTGCTATATTTTTAAAGCTTAAACTATAACAAGTTGATTGGCTATTCTGGTGTTAATCGAATATAAAGGTGAAAACCACGTTATCAGGTCACGGCTGCAGTGTCATATAAAATTTTGATGAAAAGTTTGTCTATTTATGTGCAAATTGTTTGAGTTTATTGGAAAAGTTTATATTTTTAGTTTTACACATAGCATTAAATTTTATATATGTTCTTTATTGCATATAAACAGAGTAACACAGATAGTACAGAGAACAATGTGGGCAAAGGTATTTTATGACATACATAATGTTATAAGGAATAAAACTTCGTTATAATTGAACATTTTCTATCATACGTATCTTATGTATATTCATATTGTGTTTTTAATTATTGTTTTTAATTAAATAAAGAGTATTTATTATTTTACATAAATTATGAAAAAAGATGAAGATTTTATATTATACCTCAATAAAATCTTCATGTTAGATATGATTCTTGTCATCTTCGTAATATTAGTAGTATATACATATTATAATGGTAGGCGATACCATGGACCTGAGATATCCTCTGCCACTGGCTTGCTTCCTGGCTTTGGCCTTCCATAGTAGAACATGATAACGAAATACTTTAAAGATACACGTCTCTTGCTTGCCTGTACATAAAACCACACAATTTCAAATATAGGCTGTGATCAGAATTAAGGTGGTATATGTATATAATTAGTATGTATATAATTGAGCTCTTTTATCAGGATAAAAGAGTTCAATTTGTATTGTAAAGATCTGTCCCATTGGTAAAATCGGTGTAAATTTCAATATATTCTTACCTGATCACATGACATGTCTGCTATCTAGTGAAAGCCTTAAAGAACGGAAGTGTAATATGTTTCTATCAAACGTCACCGTCTCTAGAACTTCAATTATATACCGATGAATCTTTTCAAAGCATACATAGTGAATATCGCTAAGAAGAAATTTTGTACCCTTCTTTCGAGAAGCTTGAATTACGTAATAGTTTACTTTTAAAATTCAATTATAAAGCATATTGCCAGAATAAATGGGGTTTGGATCATATTACGTATAATACTATCAATATATATAAAGTTATATGCATGTATTAAAATTAAATTCTCAATTTTACACTTTCAATATTAATACTTTGTTAGATTTACGTGAATATTTGATATTTAAAAAAAAAACAATCTTTTCGGTTATTTTCGCGAATTTATTTAGATTTTTGGTTCCCGGCGTTTTGAATATTTTACAACAATCATTGTCACGGAACAGACTATCTACAAGTACCAGTCAGTTAAGGGACCAATAATTAAAATAAATCAGTAAAAAATCCGAAAAGTTATTTTCGTTAAAAATTTCAATATTAATAAAATCTACGGTATGTCAACGTTAAACTAACGAAAAATAAAACTGAGTAACGTCTAAAAATTGCAAAATCCCTTTAAATGCTTATCTATAATACCCCACGTTTTAACGCATTGTAGTAAAATTGATAAATAAACTGACAAATGAAGCGTGGAAAGCTATTTGTTCTGCAACATAATAAATTTACTTATGAGTTCGTTAACGGCTAGGGATGAAATAGAAAAATAGTTTATTATGAAAGAATTTCTTTTTATTTATATTCTTATAGTGGTTTTATGTCCATAAAATGCTTTAATATTATAGCTCAATTTGCTAGGAAAACATTGCAAGATGTTGCTGAAGAAGTATTTTCAAAACATTTTTTTTGGATTTCGCAACCAAATAGTTGAAACGGAACACTTTTATTTCATCATGTCTGTCTATCTCTGTCCGTATGTCATTGTCTTTTACTCGAAGTCTATTAGATCTAGATTGCCGAAAAGAAATTTGGTATTTTATGTAAACCCGATAGACAATTCAGTAGTGGAATCATTAAAAAAATAGGGATGGCACTCCTTACATGTAAATAAGAAGTTAAAAAAATTAAGTGTAACGTGTGGAGTATCTCTAGATAGAGTATCTGGGGACGGAGCCAGGGGTTTGATAGTGGACTTATCAAGTATTAGTTCTAAAACTTTCGAGTCTAGACTCATTTGATTTGCTTTGCTTGTCTCGTGTTAGATAAATTCACATACTTTCAGTTTTTAAATAATATTATCAAATGTGGCATAGATAGTTATATCATAGATTGAGAAACCGATTTTAAGTTATGTTTTGTTAATGATAAATGATGATTATCATAAAAGATAAAAAGAATTTTCAAAGTCACATTTCTGGTATAATTGTCAATTATATATATATATATATATATATATATATATATATATATATATATATATATATATATGTATATATATATATATATATATATTCTGGTATGTACCAGAAAAATTGTTTTCACTTAATTTTCAAAGGATGAAAGACATTTTATGTTAAAAGGTTTTCAAATGAAGTTACACCGGATTTCGTCGCATATTTTACGTCTCTACGTGATCGTAGATTACGAGCTCAGCATACCGTGAATGCAGGTAATAAATAACGTAGAAATTTTTCTTTAAAACTTCAAATATTACTTTAGTAATATATACTATGTACTTTTTGCATAAATGCGATGAAGCCCTTGTATTTATATTTTAACCTATATGTAGGATTAGGTATATATGCGTTTCTGCGTTCACGTTTTATATCTAATAGTAATTTTGAAAAAGTGTTTAAAAGCTTTATTTATTTCATTATTTTTGGAAAAAATTTTCAAATACGACTCGAAATTGCTCTCCGAGGATTCTGTGAAACATGCACAAGTCCCATGTGATCATAGCTATATGTTATATTAGTGAGCTACCATATTTGAAACTTGTATATATTACTGTTCTGATAAGCGAAAACAAAAAGGACATACACATTTATGGACAGATGATACAAGTGTAATAATGGGATTTAAACCTAACCTGGTAAATAAAAATAATTATTTGACTAGTTAAACATTCGTTACCTACTTCAGGAATAGAACTTGCTACCTTGATGCTTTATTATAATTTGGACAATTAACTAAAGAACAAACCAAATGACCCTACTTAAATCAAAGGTTGCAAGATTTTATGTTGGAGGTCACGAGTTTGAGTCCGGTTCAGTACACAAATTCATATATACTAGCAATATTTAATATATTTACCATTTACCTACTTACTGCCTGTACAGATATTCTGTGTATGTTTTACGGATTTTGTACATAGAGCAAATAGTGGGTTGAGTGTACAGTGGTACTTATTTATGTACAATATACGTTTATATATGTACATGTTAAGTACATTTCAACACCAACACAGTGTCTTTAAATATTTCAATTTTGTGACTTTCTGTATCATTTAACACTTCTAAAACATTAAGCTTTAATAAAATATGAATTTTAACATGCAAGATACAAAGTAATGTAAAATTTGATGTGCAAATATAAAAGTACTCGTAAGATTACTTTGATGATTTTAACCTTAGCCTTCTCCTTACATACTGATATATTTATACTGTAAAAATAGGGGTTGATGGTAGAAGGGTGAAAATTTAGGTTTGTATGTATTTTTTAATGCTGAATTATAAATAAAATAAAAAAATATTTCCAAAAAATAAAATATTTGGAGTGGACCCTTATCACTTAGGGTATGAAAAATAATTTACGTCCTATTCCCTATAGATCTACTGAATATACACACAAAATCTCACAAGAATCAGTCAAGCCGTTTCGGAGGGGTTTTGTTACAAACATTGTGACACGAGAATTTTATATATATATATATATATATATATATATATATATATATATATATATATATATATATATATTAATTTAGATATTATACTATACTTTTTCTCACTCGGCGCATTTTTTATTTAACAAAATAAAAAATTAAATTAAATTTTAATATTTTTCAGCTCATTACAAAATCAGAAAGTATATATCGTTTTAAAATATTGTAGTGTTTCGTATCGAACTTACATGTTAATGCTTTACGGGAACAAAATTTGTAACATTCGAATACTTTAGCTCAGTAATCATTTAATATATTTATCGAAATAAAATATTTATTAAGTAAATAAAGCTGCAGTTCTGAAGCGTGAATATTAGATAAAGTTGGTGCACTGGAATGTGAAACCGCTGATTGATCGCGCTTCGGGGACGATCTCACGAGCTGGCACTCTACTGCTCTGAATACTTCAGTATTACTTAAGAAATAATTCTAATAAGTAGAAAATTATAGGGATTATAATATATTTTCAACCGACTTCAAAAAGGAGGAGGTTCTCAATTCGACTGTATGTTTTTTTTTTTTTTTATGTTTGTTACCTCAGAACTCCGTCATTTATTAACCGATTTGGACAATTTTTGTTTTGTTTGAAAGTGTATACTTCCAGATTGGTCCCATTTAAATTTCAAAAAAAAATACCACCCCTAAGGGTGGAAAAACAACTAATGATGAATTTAACCTACTTCTAATTGTCATATTGACTTGAAACTTTGCAAGTATTTCTATTTCCGTTGATAGTACGGTGGTTCGGTGTTGTTGACCTGATCTGATGGCAAGGCCAGAAGGTGGATAGGTCGAACTCTTCAACGGCTAATAGTAGATACTTTGAGTTTGGGCTTATTTTGTTTGATTTGACAAGCCTAACACGTTAGAATCCTTACTTTGCTACTACTGTCTACACTAAAAAGGGAAAAATAAAAACTTTTTAACAAAAAAATAAAAACCGACTTCAAACAAAAGCACTAAAAAGTGAAAAATAACTGATTGGTAGTTTTCATTTACTATACATACCTAATCAAATATTTTCGAAGTCGGTGTGCTTTGCTTTGTATGGGCTGGGACCGATTTCAAAAATATTTGATTAGGTATGTATTTAATAGGTAGGCTTTAATTACTTAGCCAAAGCACACCGACTTCGAAAATATTTGATTAGGTATGTATAGTAAATGAAAACTACCAATCAGTTATTTTTCACTTTTTAGTGCTTTTGTTTGAAGTCGGTTTTTATTTTTTTGTTAAAAAGTTTTTATTCATGATAAAATACTGTTTTATCTTGGCACAGATGCAATACCTATGCTTTTATGTAGGAGATATTGCCATTAGACATTTATTTCCCCTAACTTGCATTAAAAACTTTCAACTTGTGATCAATCATTGATGTGTCAACAAATTGTTTAATCGAATATGTTATTAAAAACTTTCTTCTTACAATTTACCTGCTTAATACGTCTACAATAAAAATATAAAATTAAAAACTTAAAAAAAAATAATAAGCAGACAATATTTTAAGATATGAATATCTAATAGGTAAATATGTATTTTACGTATCAAAATATATTAGATTTCCTATGCGTCGGCTGGCACCGACTTCGAAAAAATCTGATTAGGTATCTATTCTAAATGAAAACCCCCATTTAGTAATTTTTTACATTTTAGTGCCTGGAAGTCGGTTTTATTTTTTTTTAAGTTTTTATGCAAGTAGCATTCGCCATGTCGACCAATGTCAATTTTTTGAACAAATCTCAAGATTTGTTTTTTTTTTTTAATATTTTCGCTTTGACTAGATATATTCGTGAAAAACGTTTCTTAAAATATATTCATGAAACATATTGTAATAAATCTCTTATATTATATTTTAAAGTAATAAGTACGTTTAACTTAGAAATGTTATTTAATGAAGCAATGTTTGATACATTAACAGAAAAAAAAACGTGTGTGTCTACTTATGTACGCACGTAAGAAGTTATACTCCTTTGGCGTAATAGAACAAAAATAGCTAAAGATTTAATCTATGTCAAAGCTCTCTGTAAAAGGAATGCAGCTAACTTTATCATGTCGCTTTTTGGCTGTCAGTGTGCGCGCGCATCGTAATTTTACTCTCATATTTTTTTCCAAACGTCCCAAAAGAAGTATAACTGCAATAAGCAAACATAGTTTTGAGCATGTTTTTATTTGAATGTTTCGTCAATTTCAATGACGTGCCTACAGTTAGGCGTAACAAGAACATATGCACGTAGGTTCACGTAGTTTTATAAATGCTGTTCTAATTTGTTATTTATAAAACACTTTGGTAGGCAGTGGTAGCCCAGTGGTAACACGCTCGCTTGGGAAACCAAGTGAAGTGAGTACGAATCCCGGGTCTCGCACCTCTGATATTTTCATGTGCGAATCATTTCCAACATGATTACCACTTGTGTTAACGGTATAGGAAAACATCGAGGAAAGAGGAAACATGAGGAAACCTGCATATCTGAGAGAAACTAGCAAGTTTTTAAAAGACATGTGAATTTCGCCAGTGCGGGTGCACTTGGGCAGCGTGGTGGACTATGGCCTGATTCCCCTCATGTTGAAGGGAGGCCCGTGCCCAGCAGTGGGACGTTAAAAAGGACTGAATACAATACGAACAATACAACAAAACACTTTGTATGAAACTGTAGTTTAGTAGTATCGGTGGCTTTAAACATTGCGAGGTTCTGAATAGAAAATAATTGCAAATACATCACAAGGGGCTTACAATAAAGAATCGTGAAATGTCCTATATCGGATAAAAATAACTGAAAGAAAAAAGAAACTGAATGGTGGTACAAAAATGAATAAAAATATGTCTAAAAACAAATATTTGGCAAATTTAATAGGCATGATTCTATATTAACTCGTGAATTTTATTCATCTGATTATTTGAGAGAATATTTTATTTTGTACAAAAGTTAGATTAAATTTTACGCATTTTAAAAAGTGACTTTAATAAATTTGGACCCGCTCATAAACATATTTTTTTAATAAAACTCGTCATCCTGACAAAATAAGAAAACGAATTGTCAAAATACTGATTTTGATTTAATTATATTTCCAATATTTTTTATGAAAATAGCAATTTTTAAAACAACTCAGTCATTTTTCCAATTTTCCACTGAGTCGCTTAGATTTCAAGACGATAACATAAAATCTGGTTCTTAAAATAAAGTAAAGCAAAAGTATTTTACAATATTTGGAATATCGCAAAATAAGCACAAGCCACTCCCTCTATTCCACGATGTGTGAAAATAAAATTTCCCCAAACCACATATTGTCTTGTAGTGTAATTTGCGGCTTTCATGCGTCAAAAGTGTTCACTTTATGTTAGTATATAAGTATAAAATAACTTCTTTCATATATGAAACAATAACAGGGAGTTATATTTTTAATACCTTTCAACACTATTCTTTCAATATGACTCTGATTGACTAGACTAAAATGGACTACGCTAGATAAATAAATAAATAAATATGTTGGGACATTAACACACAGCACCATCTAGTACCATGGTAAGCTACGAGGCTTGTGTTATGGACACCAGATAGTTGATATACTACACATATATAACTTTAAATACATACATATTATAAATATAAACACCTATGACTGGAGTACAAACATTCATGATCATCACACAAATGAATTCCCCTAGCGGGACTAGAACCAGCGACCGCTGGCACAGCAAGTAGGATCACTACAAACTGAGCCAAACGTGTCGTCAAATAATGATAATAAATAGTTGCTATTAGCGAATGTCTATATAAGGATTACAGATTATTACTTGCATATCAATTTATTCCATTCTAACATATACATACATGACACAAATAATTCATATTAGCTCTCCTAAATGGAGAAAACAGTAATTAGCTCTCCTAAATGGAGAAAACAGTAACAAATGTTCTCATTACACCAGATTAGTGTTTGTTTTAATTTAGTCGTATTTTCCTGTCGTAAATTTATTGGGGAAGAAAAAATGTCTACTTTATGCTTTATACATATATTAATACGATTTATTATGAGTCTGGTATTAAACGTATCTATAATTTAAATACATAAAATAATAAAAATTAATATGGGCTATTTATTGAAATAAACCTATTTCAATAAATAGCTCATATTAGTTTTGACCTTGAAAATATATTTGAATTTTATTATTTTTGGACATTATTCTGCCCAAAGATATGACTGAAAGAGCTTCTGAGAATGTATTGTCATTTAATTATAATGCAATTAGAAGTGGTAAAGGCTTCTTAGCACCTCACCCTCACCTTTTATGACTTAGACGTTACTTAGTTAATATATTTTTTTTTTATTTTATTATAATATGCTATTTTAAGATAAATCCTATGTATTGAGATCATATTTTTTTTGATTATTTACGTTATACCAACATTGAAATAATTAATTTTTGTAAGACTTTTTGAATATGTAGGTATGGGAACTAGCTACGCTATATTATGGTACTTATATTGAATAGAATTTTCAATAGCATATGCATTCCCTATTGTTGTCGCTCTGAAACTTGGGTGGGACAAAACTACACGACAGGTAAAAGTATTGCTCCACCATTAATTAGGCGTAACGTGCTTTGCGAGGCACGGGTATGTCTTCACTGAGTACACATCACCTTCTTCCCAACTCTGGTCGGAAAAAACTCAATAATTATAATTGTCTTGACCCGGGCCTCGATCCCACGAACTTCGAATCTGCAGCTACTAGACCGACGGTAATAATTACACAAGCACAGGCTTGGTTACAATCTATACTATAATAAAACTGTAGAGGTCGAATGACAGTACATAGAAAAAAATGCTAAAACCGGGTCAGGGGGATGTAAGAAGATAAATAGAACACATCCAGTTTTTTTTTTAATTTCTTGTTTCTCTGTCTGTTTGTCTGTTTGTACGGGCTAAACTCCGAATCTATCGGACCGATTTAAATGATATTTTGCATGGTGGTTACCTTATACCTCCGGTCAACAGCTTAGATACTTTTCATCCCGGAAAATTAAAGAGTTTCCGTGGGATAGTTAAAAAAACTATAGTATCTTATACAGCTTAGGACACAACAAATTATGCACCTAATTTAGTAAAATTTAGCATTCTGATACCTTATATTGCCGGTCAAACAACAGGTTACTTTTCATCCCGGAAAAATGAACGGTTCCCGTGGGAACCAATAGATCTCTATTAGTGCTTTTCTAGACACGAACCCGAGCGAAGCGAGGGTGAGCCGCTAGTCTATATACGAGTATATAATAAAATTCTGAGTCAAATCTCTACATTAAATATTTTTTGGAAAATCTTATTAAAATAGACATTATTATCGATACAGAGGCCGAATCTATAGTTTTTAGAATTTTTGTCTGTCTGTCTGTTATCGCATCATAGAAAAAGTACTGGACGGATTTTGATGAAATTTGGTATGGTCATAGCTGATTATCCGGGTCAATATATAGGATACTTTTTAACCGCGGAAAAATATCTCATTTTTGAGAAAAAATACAAAAACTGTAATGTATGAGTATACTAATATGTAAAACTAGTATAGTATTATATGATCTGTGGTAAAACCTAAGAGCTTGGTTTTTGGTCATCTAAACGCGGGCGGAGCCGCAGGCAATGCTAGTTTTATTATATGTAAAGAAGTTAGAGTTAAATTATTAATTATTTTACCTAGTAAAAAAAGGCATGAATCGACTTAGTGCAGACACAGCTTGGACACACCAGATCATTTTCTCGTAATTAAACCCTACTAGTAGGCCTTTGAAAACGCCAAGTCATGTTTTATCACCCACGTATCTACATGATTTATGTAGCATGACCTAATTAGTACTGGCCCTTGTGATTGTGTCAATTTTATAAGCCCAAAAGCTGCGAAACTAATTTAGGTGTACTATAAAATATAAATACATATTTCCATTAATAACTACTGCTAACCCTTGCTTTTCTAGTTGCATCTCTAGAGTTGAATGGATTAGAATGCATATCAGGACAAATATACCTACAAAGAAAAATCTTTTTTGTGGTCAAAAATCAGTCATAGAATGGCCACACCACAATCAAATGAATGGTTTAGGAACACATAGAGTACAAACATAGGAAGAAACATTCATTTTTATTTATATAGACAATCAAATTTGAATTGTATTATCGATCTAAATAAATTTGGATAGAATTATCGATCTTGCGATTTTGGAGAATGCTTTTATGGTATTTTATATGTGCCTATAATAATCCCATAATATATTGTGACATATATATTATTTCCCTTGACATTTGAAAAAGGTAAATCCATCCAGGGTTACAAAAGAATGTTTCATAAACATTTATAACACGAACGTCAAAGTTAATGAAGTCAAAAAGTGAGCTTTAAAATATGTTTATTCTGAAATTTATTTTATTTTATCTTTTCTTTTTAGTTTTCCTTTACATTAAATTAATTTTAATATAGTCAAAAAGGCATGAACATCCGGTTGTTTTAGAATACCTTTTACTGCGTTAATTAGCTTCTAGAGTTCCTTTGACTTATAACAATCCCCTTATATATATTTGGGTATGTATAATGTATATACCTACGTATATTTAGCAAGCATTCACATTCATCTATACAGATAAATAAAATTGAAGTGTCTGTTTGTAATATCAAAATAACAGCTTTTTCTAAATGCATATGGATGTATACACGGTACATATACCAAAACAACATCTTTTACAATTTTTGTCTGTATGTGTGTTTGTTCCGGCTAATCTCTCAAATGGCTGGAACGATTTCGACGGGACTTTCACTGGAAGATAACTGATGTAATAAGGAGTGACTTAGGCTATTTTTATTTTAGAAAAAAAAAATAGGGTCCCATGAAAAAAAATTAAAACCAATGAAAAATTTAATAATATCCGATTCAAATAGGGAAGTTGTATACATATCCTAGGGACGAACCCGAACGAAGCGAGAGTGAATTGCTAGTACATATAATAAATTTGTAACTGATCGCTGTCTGTACATGGAAAATATTAAAAAAAAACCATTTATGGGGGGGGGGGGGGTCTTTATTAATGCAATAGAACCAAAAACAATGATTTTTAGTTTGTCTATTTGTCTGTGTGTTTGTGCACGATAATCTCAAAAACAGCTTAACCAATTTTGGTGCAGTTTTAACTAATACATTGTGGCAAGCTTCACGTAAAATTTAGTGTTTGTTTTATTTCAATCGATTCCTAAATAAAAAAGTTATGTCAACTAAAAGAACCACCTAGGGACGAACGCTATGACAAACGTGAGTCGCCAGTATCATACTATATATAAAATAACACACATTAATACACTTTGTCATTTCATAGGTTAGATAGTTAATATTTTCGAAACTTAATACTTATTAATTAAATATTATTATTACCAAATTACTTTAAAAACTAAGAGTACAATTTCATTGTGAATATTCAATAAATAATAAATTAACTTTCGATTAATAACTACTGATAATGATGACTGATCACATTTATTTCAGTCAATTATATTATTATTAATGAAAGGAATGAATGAAAATGGTAATTTCCATTTTTTTATCAAGCCCATTGATTTTTTTAAATATATTATACATGGAGCTGGCCTTGCTTCGCTTTAATCTAACCGAGACAAGAATAAAATATGTGGTGCACCACATGAAGGAACACAAGTTCTAAGCGGAAGTCAAAGTCAAGTCCAAAGGTAAATCGTTTGAATTACAAATAATTTAATCTTTTGGGCGCTTCGTTTGCAATAAGTTTCTATTTAGCGTACAAACAAACAATTAACCGTTCTCAAAATAGTTTTCTCGTGATGACGTCAAAATCGTTAACTATAGATATGTCACTATACTAAATTAGATCGTGCAAGCATTAAATTCTAGCCAAAGTATATAGCATTGTAATGTAACCTTTCATAACGTCCCACTGCTGATCACGGACCTCCCTTCAATACGAGGATCCCTTCAATATCAGGCCTTAATTCACCCCGATGGCCATGTGAGGGTTGGCGGACTTCACAAGTCTTTCGAAAACTTGCTAAGTTCTTTCAGACATGCAGGTTTTCTCACTGTGTTTTTTTTTTCACCGTATAGCAAATGGTAATCATGTTGAAAAATAGTAGTGCTATGTAAAAATAAAGTTTTATCTATACACACATGAAAGTCCAATAAAATTAGTTTCATCTTGATTCTGTCTATAAATATCATAAGTTAATATTACCAATAAATAAATTAATACGCCGATCAAATTATTATGAACGGAATTATTTTCCCGCTTATTTATCGTAATATAATCACGTTCTTTTGGGATTTGGCTTACACTATTAGATAAATGTTAATTATAAGACCAATCTAATATAATGTTATAGATCTAATAAATAATCTTTCTTATAAGCTATTTATTCTTGTTGACAAAACTTTTGTATCTATTAGAGTTGTAATTATTATATACTAGCGACTCACCCTCACTTCGCTCGGGTTTGTCCCTAGTTGATTCTTTAAATTGAAATATGTTTTTATTTATGAACCGATTGAAATAAAACAAGTACTAAATGTTAAGTGAAGCTTACCACAATACATTTGTGAAAACCGCACCTAAGTCGGTTAAGCCGTTTTGGAGATTAGCGCGCACAAACACACAGACAAACAGACAAAAATTCTAAAAATCATCTATTGCATTAATAAAGACCCCCAATAATAGTTTTTCTTAAATATTTTCCATGTACAGATAGCGATCAGTTACACTTTTATTATATGTATAGATTTAGTATATGTTCAATCTTCACATAAAATACATAACACACAAACAGTTTAGCAAAGTGGAAAATTACTGTCGAAAGACATGCCTGATTGAAATTCCGTTTAGTGAGTGATATCCCCCCCCCCGGTACTTGCACACTGCTATTGTCTTGCTTAATTGCGGAAATATCTTTACTGTACGTTATCTAAGGCATACATCACCTAATTCTAACGCACTAATTCTTGCTACTTCAATTCTATGTAACAACATTATTTAAATAGTTTTCCCGCTGCATATTTGTTAATTCTTCGCATTAACTTCTTTTTGCTTTCTTTTCAAATACTTTGAGAATATTCTATAGGGATCGTTGTGCGAGTAAACAGCTAGTCGGTCGAAAAACGTTGACTCATTCTGTTGAAAAATGACAACGTGCCTAAAGTCTCAAAGTCTATTGTTTGGAAAATTTGTATCAATCTCAAAGGGAACAATAGAAAGTATATACTGACGCAGCTATATTGTGGGGGTCAATTACGTAAGACTTTGAAAGCCTTGCGGTTAAAACACTTATCTCCATAAAGGATTTACTTTCTGACAACGTAGCGTCAAATGACAAAAATATACGTAAATATTTATCTATACATTTTGTGTGGTAGATGTGAGGTAGATAATAGGTAGGTATTAGCAAACCACCCGACTTTGTTTGGTTTTTTGTTTAGTAGCTTTTGATGAGCGCTAATGTAAACTAAAAAATATAGCGTGCGCTTCCCCTTCTTCCTATTACACACTTCCGTCCTTTTTCACGAAATCACTCCCACACTTTGCAGGAATGTCAGAGGAACGATCACACATCACATCATCACACACATTTTCGATTACACATCAAAAATCGACGAACGATTACACATAAAAAATTTGGAAACTGTATAAAAAACTACATAGTTAAGTTAACTCTATTCATATGTGTTTTTCTCAAAGTTTTAATAATGATTATGGTCAAATTACGATCACTAGGCGAATACTAGTTTGCATAAATCCTTGAGATGTAAAAATAGCTAATTTTTCATTGAATTGCACATTAGAACGCTTTCAAGGATTGTAATGGACTTTATTGCTGGATATGATGATTATGGATATGATTATTTATTATGGTGTTAGATAGAAATATAACTCGGTTTCTTTTCAAGCGATCGTTTTCATCAAGTCAAACACCTGAAATCCCTTTTTTGTTTGCTTTTAACACATTGTGCTCTAAACATACATATACTTGACATACATGACTGCCTCGGTGGTGTAGTGGCTAGCATGTACGGCTGCAAAAGCGGAGGTCCTGGGTTCGAGTCCCGGGTCGGGCCAAGTTTAGTTATTGAGTCTTTCTGTATAATAAGCCTCAGTAACATCCAAGAGTTGGGAAGTTGGCGGTGTTTCACTCCCGTGCCTCGGAGAGCACATAAAGCCGTCGGTCCTGCGCCCGAATTCTCACTGGTCGTGTCGAGTGGTCGTCCCATCGGAGAATGAGAAGTAACGAGGAAATAGGAGAGTGCACCTTGTGTCTGCGCGTACACTGTGCACTATAATATCTCCTGCGCAGTTGGCTAGTCTAAATGAGATTGGCCGCCGTGGCCGGAATCGGTCAGTAGAACATCATCACTTGCCATAAAACTGGGATGGCGTATGTTACTGTTTTTGTGAACGTACACTAATATAATAAAAAGGTAAATTTTGTAAGTTTATATGCGAGGGGTAATCTCTGAAACTACTGATCTGTTTCCGAAAATTCTTTTACTAATAGGAAGCTACGCTACCGCCGAGTGCGATAAAAATGAGTTTACTGTAAAAAATTAAACAACTTTCATTGAAATCGGATGAAAAGTAGCAGTACAGCTGTTTTATTGGTGTGTGTTTCCAATTTGAAATTAAAGCATACAATGATAAAATGTACGACAAAATGGTAATCAAGCAAAGCCAGGGTGTCGCTAGTTCAATATAACACGCGTTTGCAGTAGATAGATGTAAATATTTCGGAATTGTAAATACATATTTATGTTACTTACTCGTACATAATTTTTTCTACTTCCTAATCATTCATTTATTTAAACTCAACAATTTTTTCTTAAGTTGTTTTTTAAATTATTAAATCTATTTATAAAGTGAGAACAAACTATGTATAAGCTTTTATTTCTATCGTATGAATGGCCCGCTTTTAAAATTTTGAATAGCTCAAGTTATGAAACGTGCTCTGTACCCACTACTTTTGAATGAAATCGATGAGTTTTCTTTACTACAAGATTTTTCAGTAAGCAAAGCTATAAACTATTAAGATTTAGGTATTTGATATTTTAACTTTATTTATTTGGAACTTAAATCACCTAGATGTTAATATTATAATAAACTGGGCTGATAAAATTACTTTGATATCTACATATTATAAATTTAAATCTCCCAACGCGTTGAGTCTGAGTTTGATTGAGTAGTTTTATGATACTCAAAAACTACTGTACAAATTTTGATATGGTTTTCACCAATAGAAAGAACTAAGAAGTATTGTCTAGGAAAGTTGTAGGCTTTAATTTATAAAATTTAGCAAAAACAATCTACCGCTATGATTTTATACGATACCTTAAATCGGAAAAAATCTTGCCGGAAAAAAAGGAAGGTAAGCCACTAACTAGATTTTTATTTAAATAAAAAAAGATCGTGAGTTTTGGGCAAATATTTGCAAAAACACAGCAGCGATTAATCTTAAGTGAATAATGATAGTCTTCAGTCAAAGTGTTGTATTCTATATGTTTGTCCAAAGTCTAGAAAAATAAATCTACTCACATCCATCACTTATTTGTCTTTACCTAAACAATAGAACTGCTACGAGATTAATACCAAGCCTACATCTAAGCACGTGTGTAGTTTAAATTTATATATACACTAACAGAACTCGCGGTTTCGCTCGCGCTAAAACTACAAAAAATCTCTAAAAAGGTAGTTTCATCCAAACTTTGATCCCCTATTTTACCCCGTTATAGGATGAATTTCTAAAAACGCTTAAACACGTATTTATTTAATTTTATTGAAGAGCATTAATACCAAGTTACAAGTAATTCTGATCATAAATATTTTTTTGGATTGTGTTATAACGTGTTTTCTCGTGGG
>OX638258.1:2272500-2383437 GCA_951806755.1 Brenthis hecate | reverse complement strand
TTTTTATTGAGGGAGATTATCTCATACCCACGGGAAAACATAATAAAATAAAACTCAAAAAATATTTATGATCAGAATTTGTTTTATTTCGAAATTTATCCCATAAGGGGGTAAAATAAGGTATACAAAGTACAAACTGTATGAAACCTACCTTTTTAGACGTTTTTTTTATAGTTTTTACCAATTTTAATTTCGTTTTCTTTGAAATATAAATTGAGTTACTTTTATTTGATAAAAAATAATTAATTTTTTTTTGTGTTTCATCAATCCTTATTTTTCACAAAATTTAAATCCTTTAATAATCTTATAATAATTTAAATCTTTTAGTGTAACTATAAACATATTTTGTGGAAATTATCAAAACTAAAAAAAAAAAACTATGTATTTATAGTTTAAATTTTAACTATAGTTTCCATCATGTTCTTCCTTTTCCTAATTGAATTAGTTCAAAAAATGTCTGCATGGCCTATATAACATATTTTGTTACTTTAAATAGCTATAATCATATACATATATATATATATATATATATATATATATATATATATATATATATATATATATATATATATATATATATATATATAAATCATAAATATGCGTGCAAATATTTCCTTCCTTTTTTAATGCTCTCGATCTATTGAAGTTTAGTGCAAAAATATCTATACATATAATAAAATAGTAACTAAGTCGAATCTGTACATTAAATATTTTTTGGAAAATCTTATTGAAATAGACATTATTATCGATACAGGGTCCGAATCTATAGTTTTTAGAGTTTTTGTCTGTCTGTCTGTCTGTCTGTTACCGCATCACGAGAAAACCACTGGACAGATTTTGATGAAATTTGGTATAATGATAGCTGGTTATCCGGGTCAACATATAGGATACTTTTTACCGCGGGAAAATATCTCATTTCTGAGAAAAAGTACAAAAACTTCATTGTAAGAGTATACTAATATGTAAAGCCTAATAATTTGGTTTTTGGTCATCTGAACGCGGGCGGAGCCGCGGGCAATGCTAGTTGTTGAAATAAATTTAAAGATTCTCCCATGGGAACCAATCGCCCGGATAAAACACATCCCATTAGTTACTCCAGGAAATTGTCTGTTTGTGTGCCAAGTTTCATCTAAACCCGTGATGTGTATTATTGAGTAACAAAATCCAAAAATATTCACGAGCTTTTGTATTATCAATTTATTCTTTGTTAAGCCTAGTGAAACGTTTTTAGAAACTTTAGGTTTATTTAACGCTTCTAAAATAACATCTACAAAAATCTTTTTAAACGTTTTGTAAGTAAACGTGCAAAACGTTTGAAAATATTTTTACTAGATAATATTTGTGTACAATACATGTAAATACTTATATGATAATATAAGTAAAACTAGGAGAACCCGCGGAATCGCTCGCGCTAAAACTACAAAACTTCTAAATAAATAGTTTTCATACAATCTTTCATCCCCTATTTTACCCCCTTAGGAATTTCTAAACATGCTAAAACGCGTATTTATTTAATTATATTGATGTAGTTAATGTAGATTAGAATAAGTTTCAAGTAATTCTGATTATAAATAATTTTTGGGTTCTATTATGGGTGATTCTTCAAAATTTGGTTAACTTGGTGTTAGCAGCAATTTTCACATATTTATATCTATTTGATTGAATATTTGCAACTACTAAGCAATATTATAAAGTTCATGTAATTTGGTCACTCACTTTGATTTATATCACAATATTTTTTATTTGAGAAAATCGCTTCTTTCTACTCCAAATATCAGGCCCTAGCCATGTAAGATCTCCCAAATTTAGCAAGCATTTCATTGTTATTGTAATTCTCTAAATCATACTTTGATTTAACTCGACTTAAACACGTTTACTATTACATTATTAACCTAGTCATTGCGATTTAATTTTTAATAACAATAACTTTTATCATATTATTTCAAGTTAAAAAGTGTAAGCGTTAAAAAATATCAGTCCCTAGCTATTTGCGAAATTCGAAAATACGCGGCATCTAAGCTTATGGCGTTTTTCAAAACTTATTCAAGCGAAAGCATCGATGTGAAGTTAAATGTAAACACGACCATTGCCGCATCAGCTATTTCGTTTTTACTGCAGTCGCCGACTTTGTTACGGAAACACGTGCTGTGCCAGTCAAACTCTCAGTCCCTAGGTAAGTCGTTTCAAAGATAGTTAATTAATAATTGATCTCATTACTTATTGTAAATTTGAGCTTTGTCTGCCTTGTTATTTTGATCACCTGCTGGTTGTTATGTTTATTTTAAATAATAGGTTATTTTTGATTTTGCTTTGATTCGTCAGTCCCTAGACCGTCAGGCCCTCGTCGTAAAAGTGATTAGGGCCTGATGGCACACCTAGGTACTGACGGTCATACTGCGTGATCCATGGTTTTAATAATAAAATTTATGTATTTGTTGTAGAATATGGCACCTAAAAAGAAAACATTACTTTCCAAAGGGGAACTCGCAAAAAAAAAGTGTGAACAGGCAAAGAGACGTTTGGAAAAAAACTAAAAAGACCCGATTTTGCTAGCAAAGTACAAAGTAAAAGAACGACATAAATATCCAAAGAAAAAAGAAAAAGGACAAAGGAAATGTGTCTAGGACATGACACCGTGTGAGCATAGAAGAACCACGAAACAGAAGGCTGAAACGTAAAATGACGAAAAATAAGAAAACACTTACACCAAAAAGTAAAATTGAAGCCATGGCTAACGAGCCTAATCAAAAAGCTGAATTGATAAATGGCACAGAATTTCAAATAAATGAGAATGATATCGCTGAACGTGCCTTACGAAGAATGTTTTAGAATAACTGCCTAGTTCCTAACCTAATATGGTGGAACCGTGTTTCAACAAATTTAAGAACCATGTTGTCGCTTACGAAAAATAGAACAAATAAATAGTGATGTGATAGTATTTTGTGATTAATTAGAGAAAGAGTGATTATTACGTTCAAATTATAATTTTGTTACTTAGAAAGCTAATTTTTAAAATATTGTTAATTATTTAAAGATTTTTAGTTTGTAAGTACTAAACTCAAAGTACAGTTAATAAAAGAAAGCCTATGATTGTAACTTTTCAGTTTACTCAGATTTTATAAATTTTGTTTACTTAAGAGATAAGTAGGTAATAATAAGTTTCACTGATATAAAAAATAGCTTGTCAAGGTAACATAAAATTGATTGTCTACTTCAGTACATTGAATATTTTTGAGTATGATACTAAATTTAAGATTGTAGGAAGACAATTCTAGTTGTTATATAAAATATCTTATATTTTGACTGTTTGTTACAATAATTAATAATAATATGTAAGTTATTTTATTTTTGTTAAAGTTAATTTTGCTATAAAAATGTGATAAAACACATTAACCGTCTTTGGCGTCAGTCCCTATCATGTCTCGTCAGTCCCTAGATAACTGATTTCAAAAAACTTGAATTTCTCTTAAAATACATTGTAAAGTGACTGGCCCTTTTAGATGCAACAAAGTAAATATTATATCCACAGTATAGAATCAGAAATTTACTGATAACCATCTAAAAAGACCTTTGTCAAAATTAGGCCATAAGTTAACCAAATTTTGAAGAACCACCCTTATAACGAGTTTTCCCGTGGAAATGAGATAATATCCCGCGGTAAAGTATACTCTCCAGCCCGCCAACTATCTCCACACGAAAAATCGCGCCAATCCGTCATTCTGTTTCGACGTGAAAGAAGGACAAACAAACAAACACACTTTTACATTTATAATATTAAGTTATGTATGGATATACATATGTATAATAACACAGTAAAGTAGTTTAAACCGCTTTAAAGGAAAGAAAATAATTTTGTGGTAAGTAATGAGAAGAGAGAGAACGAGAGTTCTATCGTTTAATAACGTTAAGATCTTGATTTAATATTTAATTTTCGTTGATGGTAGAATAATGAGAATCTGTGATTAATTTTACTAAACCTCTTGCCACGCTGCATAATTGCGGTCATGTATTGTACTAAATCGCTATGAAAATGCAATAGCCCACGATGCAATTTGTGGCAATGTTTTAGATATAATTTATAGCTATCGAAATATATTTACATTATTTACGTTTTATATATATATATATATATATATATATATATATATATATATATATATTTACATTTTATATAATACCGAGATCATATTTCGCTGTACATTATTCATTGTTATCAAATTATTCTACTTATTTTGTGAGCGTAATTTCATTGAGGTACGAAATGTAAAATATGGCAACGTATTTTAATACCAATATTACTCAATAAATTTATATTAATTAATTTTATTTTGAGAACGTCCTTGCTATATTGAAATCTCCCCCGGGATCGGGAGTATATTTAATAAAGATAATCTTGAATTCTACCAAATTGAAGAATGTTTTAAATTTTTTTGTAAATAAGTTAAATTAATATAAGATGGCAACATATTGTTGATTTTACAACTTCTTTTAAAAAGAAATAATTATAAAAAATAGTAAGGTCGTAAAATCACATTAGGCGAGAAATGGTCGGAATGATACTTATAGCCGCAACAAAGAAAGACAATCAGTGTTAGATACATATTGTCGTAATAGACGTAAGAGCCAGATGATAATTTTTTATGAAAAGTTTTTAGCCACACATTTCATCCCCATTTTCACCCCTTTCAGGGATGATTTCCGGGATAAAAACTATCTTTTTACCAAATTTCATCTACATTGTTTCAGTAGTTTCAGAGATTACTTTCTACAAACAAACTTACAAAACTAACCTCTTTTCGATTAGTATGATTAATAACAAAAAATAGTTTTTTTCACTTCCTTTTTAATTTACCATTGGGAAAAGTCACGGGTACAAGATAAGGAATAAAAATAAAATGAATGTACACAATATACGTGTAATAGTGGCGTATTAGCATTGATGAAAAATGGTATATATATATATATATATATATATATATATATATATATATATATATATATATATATATATATATATATATATATATATATATATATATATTTTTCATCACATAGAGCACTGGTGACTTTTTTTGCCACATTTTATTCGCTTCAAAATATTTGCTGGTCCATCCAATTATCGAATAACGACCTACGAGTAATATTTTCTTTCATTTACGCGAATATTTAACATTATAAACAAATCATTTTTTTTTATTGTTCATTTTGCTTTTCGGGTTTTCGACGTTTTGAATACTCTTTAGCATATTTTGACCATGCCAAGAGGCAGACTGAGGTTTTTGACATCTGAAAAGCTAAAGCTATAACAAAAAGTGTCCATAAAAATAATAAAAAAAGAAATGTCATCGAAATACCTTACTAAGAGCTACTAATAATAATTAAAAGTCATAGTATTAATAACTTTATTAAACTCTCGATGTCGACTGCTTCTGGAATAGACTTACCGTAGTCTGTGGAAAATCATTTTAATTTCCATCAGTATTATATGTATACTAGTACCATTATTATATATAAAGCGAATTTCCCATTAAAAGTTTATGGGGTAAGTGCATCTTGATCCTTTGATTTGCAGCACAATAAAATGCATTCAGAGCCTTTTAGTTTAGGTTTTAGAGTCCCATCGTCCTTGCGCGCTGTTCCCAGCGTAAAGAGCTACCAGTCTATATTGTGAAACTCGATCGCGTAGACGCTTCAAGCGACTCGCGGGAATGTGACCAACTTTACACGATTTCATTCATATAAAAGTTTTTTCAGAACTACTTAATAATATGAATTTTGTTTTTTAACTAAAACATACAATTCAAAAGATTAAGAAAACCAAAGTTGAGTGACTAATGCCAGAAAGTGTAATGTTATTTTCGATTGCTTCGATGTTTTTGCCATTATTTTGGTAAGGTGTGAAAGATAACGTTTAAAAGTTTGATTGATTTACGATGCGGCTGCGACGCTGTGGAAAATTTTAGATTTTCTCTATATCCGACGTTTATAGGTAAGTGGAAGATTAATAAAAGTAGTTTAATAATAATGTTACCTATTTATTTAATATATAATTTTTCTGCAAGAAAATTTGATTTCTGGAAGTTTTTTAATTTTCTATGAGTAAAAATGTAATGTTTTATTTTTAATGAGAGGAAATATTACCATTACTATAAAATTACCATCGGTTTGTGAATATTATGATATTTTCATTTGACGTATAAATTATATAATAAGCGAATATGAAATTTCTTGCGACGCCGGCTTTGTTTACGGGACCATGTCGTAACAAGTATTAAATATAATAGATTTTTTTATCAATTTTTTTTATTAAAATTTGTTATTATTTAAAAAAGAGTTTTTAAATAATACAATTTTTTTACTGATTTTAAAGAAGATCTATCTTTCTCTCGTGCAAAAGCACGAGAGAAAGATAGATCTTCTTTAAATTATAATCATAAATGATTTGTGTATGGACATGGTTCGAATAGCCACAGGTAGTTTATTATTATGTCACATGTAAAAATTACACCAATATTTGCTTAAAGCAAATAATTTTATCTAAAATGGATAGGAAATCTGCAGAGCTTGATATATTCTTCGCGGCGGAAGAAGACTTTTACCGTCTACTCCAGGGGTAGAATATTAAAATGCCTGGAAATCCAGACATTTTAATATTCTACCCCGACCTACCTACCAAATGATCTCGATGTATACGTGTACCTGAAACAAAAACACAGTTATTATTAATATATTTCATAAAATAATTTAAAATTTAAAAACAATAAATTACAATATTGTTATACCTTAATATTATTTTTGATTCTCGACGTTTTGGATGCTTTTCAGTAAATATGGTTGTTACCTTTCAAAAATCATGGTATTTATCAAGCATACAGATCCGAAAAGATAGGTATTCAATGTAAGAAATTATCAACACATTACGCATATGTGCTAATATTAGTAAGCTAAGTAGTTTAATCAAAAACTCATTAATCCTGGACATAAAATTCGGCGTCAAACTAAAATAAATACGTTGTAATCAGAGCAGAATTGCGGCCTTTTAATGATAAATATGAAACCGGTGCAATTTCCTATTTTTGGTTTGTTAGCGTCAAAATTGGCGGACTATTGACAATCTATACTAATAAATGAGAGTTGATTTTTTTGTTCGGTTATACTGCGATAGCTGCTGAACCGATCGAAATAATACTCATACCATAAGATGCTGCGTGTTTCGGAGAAGGTTTTAGTAGTATGATATATTGGTAATTAAAGTACTATGTGGGCGGAGTCGCAGGAAAACGCTAGTACATAATATATTATTTTCCATATTATATATATATATATATATATATATATATATATATATATATATATATATATATATATATATATATATATATATATATATATATATATATATAATAGGCCACCTTTTTCCAGGTTTAAATCATATATTATATGAGAAAGTTATTTTTTAGTTATTAGTTTGTTGTTTGTTTTCTAGTTATTTGAAGGTTCAAAGGTACTTATCTTAAGAAAGTGTTAAAGAAGGGATTTTTATAAAATGTGTCCACAGTGCATATAATGTACTTTGTGGTTGCGGTCAGTAAGAAAATCTACAACAGTTTGAATTAACTACGTAAAATAGAAAATGAAAGTAAATTATAATATTTTAAGTTAAATAATAATATTTTAGGTAAATTTTAATAATATATCTATCTATAAATATAATAAAATTCTGTATAGAATCAATCTATACATTAAATATTTTTTGGAAAATGTTATTGAAGTAGTCATTATTATCAATATGGAGGTTGAATCTATAGTTTTTAGAATTTTTGGCTGGCTGTCCGTCCGTCTGTCTGTCTGTCTATCTGTCTGGGAGCACATCACGAGAAAACCACTGGACAAGTTTTAATGAAATTTGCTATGATGGTTATATTATGTAATGGTTATCAGGATCAACATATAGGATACTTTTTAATGCGGGAAAATATCTCATCTCTGAGAAATCTATGTTAACTTTAAAAGTAATTTGAAATAAAACTATATTTTCAGATTTTTTCGCGATTTATTTTGATTTTTGGTTCCCGACGTTTCGAATACTTTACAGCATTCATGGTCACGGGAGAGACTGAGGCTTAAGATGTCGCAAAGGCTTTATAAACTACACTAACTACACTAAAAAAGCATTAACCTTAAAAGTCTTTAATAAGTACTAAAATTTAGTGTAGAAGAGTAAACCAATGTATATTTCTTGTTGAAATATGAACGCAGTCCTTTTATAGTACTAGCATTGCCCGCGGATCCGCCCGCGTTCTGATGACCAAAAACCAAATTCTAAGGCTTTACATATTAGTATACTCTTACATTGCAGTTTTTGTATTTTTTCTCAGAAATAAGATATTTTCCCGCGGTAAAAAGTATTCTATATGTTGACCCAGATAACCAGCTATCACTATACCAAATTTCATCAAAATCCCTCCAGTGGTTTTTCCGTGATGCGGTAACAGACAGACAGACAGACAAAAATTCTAAAAACTATAGATTCAGCCTTTGTATCGATAATAATGTTTATTTCAATAAGATTTTCTAAAAAATGTCTAATGTACAGATTCGGCTTAGTTACAATTTTATTATATGTATAGATTAAGAATAAATCACTACAGTTGTCATAGTTTTCACGCTCGGCCCTTTTATTTATACTTTTACCTATTTTAGCTTATTTACCACAATCCTATACTAGTTTTCATTATTTCGATTTACGTATCACATTTTATAATCTAAGTTTCATCTTCACCAGAAGAGCTTTGAAGGTTTCAATAAAAAGAGCAACTAAGAGAATGGACATATATATGAGCGTAAAGGTATTGACGAAAGCTATTCACATACATATTATAATTTTCAACCGACTTCAAAAAGGAGGAGGTTCTCAATTCGACTGTATTTTTTTTTATGTTTGTTACCTCAGAACTCCGTCATTTATTAACCGATTTGGACCATTTTTGTGTTGTTTGAAAGTGTATACTTCCAGATTGGTCCAATTTAAATTTAAAAAAAAATACCACCCCTAAGGCTGGAAAAATAGCTAATGATGAATTTAACCTACTTCTAATTGTCATATTGACTTGAAACTTTGCAAGTGTTTCTATTTCCGTTGATAGTACAGTGGTTCGGTATTGTTGACCTGATCTGATGGTAAGGCCAGAAGGTGGATAGGTGGAACTCTTCAACGGCTAATAGTAGATACTTTGAGTTTGGGCTTATTTTGTTTGATTTGACAAGCCTAACACCTTAGAATTCTTACTTTGCTACTACTGTCTACACCAAAAAGAGAAAAATAAAAACTTTTTAACAAAAAAATAAAAACCGACTTCAAACAAAAGCACTAAAAAGTAAAAAATAACTGATGGGTAGTTTTCATATACTATACATACCTAATCAAATATTTTCGAAGTCGGTGTGCTTTGGCTAAGTAATTAAAGCCTACCTATTAAATACATACCTAATCAAATATTTTCGAAATCGGTGCCAGCCCATACAAAGCACCTACTTATACACCTACACCTATTAGATCGTTGTATTCTACAAAATTAAAAGACACGGGCGTAGCCGCGAGAAAGCGCTAGTTTAGTATAAACCTAAAATAAATTTATAATTTTAATTTAAGATATTGGGTACTATAAGGCTATAATATTATATACAATATAATATTATCATCGATTCCTAATATTCGCGCCGCAAAAAAATCGCACCCGTACATACATAATTGAAAGGTTCCATTACTTTCACACACGAGTCAAACTCAATGAACCGTGCTAAAATAATATGATAAATTGATATATTATCATTATTGCTATCCTGTAACATGGAAATAGATTGGTCGGGGATAAAAAAAATGACAAATAAATCTTACTGTAACTCTCTTTTTGTTTAATATACCTACGTATATTATTATAGTATGTTTTCCCATAACGCGTAATAGTTGAGGTAATGAGATACGGGGCCGTCATTTTACTAAAGCACACCGTCGTTTACGTCGATTTGGTACTTTACTATTATGAGTATTAACACCGGCGATTGTGCACACCTAAGTATTAGGCTCGCGACATCTGGCATTATACAACTTGCGCTAACTATTATAGTCAACCCTAACATAATAAGAGGTAGTGTAGTGTGTAACAATATATTTACCCAATTTGAATTGAAAGAGTGTTATGCTTTTCGAATACCTATATGTATATCTTTTTTAATTCACTCTGTGGCGTGAACTTGATCACTACATAATATTATAAAACAAAGTCCTCCGCCGCGTCTGTTTGTTTGTTCGCGATTAATTCAAAAACTACTGCATTGATTTTCATGTTGTTTTAACCAATAGATAAAGTGGTTCTCGAGAATAGTTTTAGTATATAATTTGTTAAGTTTTTATATACATTGGCTAAAATATAATGATATTTGTTGGAGGTATTGGAAAAAATTAAACCGTCTGGGAGCTTTCAACGAAAACGCTGCCTGAACCCTTTGATATATAACAAAATAATGTATGGTGGAATTGTATGTATATTACATATAAGTAATTGTGTTAGCAGTCTTAGTAAACCTAGGGATGAACCCGAGCGAAGCGAGGGTGAGTCGCTAGTTTTAGTATATGAAGTGTGTAATACTTGTGGGAGTGACATATGTTTCATTATTGTAGAGTCTCTGTCACTAAAAGTAGAGGAAAGTATAAAAAAATATATTTTTATTACAATGTGAGGGTCTAATAAAAGTTAGTATAAGCCGATTACAAAACATATAAAACTAGAAATTTCTTATTTTTATTTCATTTGACAATTTTCGAGATCCATTTGTCTCTTAAGGCAATGAACTTTGAAAACTCCGAAATAAAAGTTTCATAGATTATGTCGAAGGGGATTGATACTAAATCTAAAATTAAATGGGTAAAAAGATACCTATGCAGTGACACGTAGATAATTAAACTTTTTTCTGTAATAATTATACATTTTTAGAAAACAATTGAATTTTGTAATGGGATGCCTTTCACAGTTCCATTAATTTAAACCGGTATTCGCCTAGTGGTCGAAATTCGACCATGATCATTAAGTACTGAAACTTTGAGGAAAATATGTGCGAATAGAATTTACCTATCTATATAAAAAAACTGATTTAAATGCTTTTATTAATAACACTAAACCTCGGCAATAGATTGACAAAACGGAGCAAAAGAAAATCGGTTGACAAACAGACGAGAAAAGCACTGAACTTTTGATTTGCTTAGTTATATATACATAGATATTCACTCGGTATTAATAAGGTATTATATTTTGTGAAAAATTCAGGGTCCACATTCATGGTTTCATTTCCCCTTAAAAGCAAGGTACCTTTAAAAATAAGGAAAGGAATAATAATAGGGTTCCATTCCTACCCGAAAAGATTATCTCCAAAATAGCAATAAATTAGAATATTTTCCCATTTCAATTACTCGCTACTATAAAAAATGTGTCAGTATTTTTTGTCAAATGAGCTTACAGAATGGTTGGCTAGCATATGCTAACAATGAATGTACCCACTATACTTTTTGTGTCAAGCTTTCTTTTATGAGAGGGCTAATTTTAGTTCACTAGTTACACTACGTCATTGTAATCTGTAACATTGCTGTGATATATTATACGGGTATAAGCACACAATTTGAACCTTTCAAGTCGAGATGTCAAGGATTTTAGAAAGAGAGAAAGAAATAGAGAGGCTGCTTTTTATTTCCCAAGTGGTTTATGTAGGACGTGTTTAAAAAGAAACGTAAGATGAATAAATATGATAGAGTAAAGACCTCACTACATCTATGTCATATAACAAAAATGTAACTAAGCCGAACCTGTACATTAAATATTTTTTGGAAAATCTTATTGAAATAAACATTATTATAGATACAGAGGGTAAAACTATAGTTTTTTGAATTTTAGCCTGTCTGTCTGTTACCGCATCACAGAAAAATCACTGGATGGATTTTGATGGAATTTGGTATGGTGATAGTTGGTTGTCCGTCCGGGTCAACATATAGGATACTTTTTACCGCGGGAAAATATCTGATTTCTGAGAAAATATACAAAAACTGCAATGTAAGAGTATACTAATATGTAAAACCTAAGAATTTGGTTTTTGGTCATCTGAACGCGGGCGGAGCCGCGGGCAATGCTAGTATCTACTAAAAATATACTTTATGCAACATGGTTGAATTATCTCCGGCAAATATTTATTTTATCACTGGTTACTTAAATATAATCGCTGGAAGTAAACACGAATCTCGTACATTATTATAAAAAAATCATTTTAAGTAAAGCAAAAACATTAAAAACACATTATGAGGGATCGGAGTCTTTCATTTGAAATTGATCAATAAAATATTGTTTTTTTTTCAATCATCAAAAAATGTTAGTACCTAATTGTAAAATATGATTTTTTTAAGCATGTCAATATGAGTTTAAAATGTTTATATTGGGTATACCTATTTAACATCTATCTTTTGCCCGCGACACCGCTTGTATGTGGTAAAGAGATGTTAACCCAAATTCCTTATTCGCTATAAGAATAAATATGTTGGGACATTACCACACAGCACCATCTAGTTCCAATGTAAGCTACGAGGCCTGTGTTATGGATACCAGATAGTTGATACAGTACACATATATAACTTTTAATACATACATATTATAAATATAAACACCTATGACAAGAGTACAAATATTCGTGCTCATTACACAAATGAGTGCCCCCAGCGGGACTCGAACCCGCGGCCACTGGCACAGCAAGCAGGGTCGTTACAAACTAAGCCAAACGTGTCGTCGAAAGCAGAAAAGTTTATAAAAAATCAATTCAGTAATTAGATTCATAGATTAATGTGTACATACATACATATTGTGTGATGTGCTAGGTGTTTTAAAATTACTGAAAGTTCTATTTTATTTTACAAGTAGATAGAGTAATCGGCCACTCACCTGTATTACTTAGAGTAAATACTTCAAATTATTTATATGTTGTACGTTCATGTAAAGCTATTTGATTACGTGCATTTATTAAAAAGTTTACTCAGTAAATTCTAATCATAGTTTAAAGCTAATTTAAAAAATGCTGAAGAATACGTAAAAACTCGTAACATTAAATTGGGAGGGACTTCATAAAATATTCCTTTTTTTCCAAATAAATTATAGTTTCTATAAAACACTTTTCAATCATACTTTAGCAGTAAGCCATTAATTGTACTATAAGAAATCAGTATCTAGTATATTGAATGAGAATCGATTTAAAAAATATATTAAAACATATTTTATATTTTTCGATTAACATAAGTCGAAACCTCCATATGTAGGTTAAATATTTGTAAATATTTAATAATAAAGGCAAAGTGTAAAAAATAAAATTTCAATTGTATTTTTTTATATTCATACACACTGCAATTATTAAGAAATGGAGCTAGCTTTCGCAATAATGCTATATGAATATGAGCCTAAAGTAAAGAGTTATCAGCAAATATGAATAAAATATCTTTTCTAAGTCGTTTCAGTCTTGACAGACTTGGCCTTAGTTATGATTTTGATGTTGCTACCTGTTTTAGTATACGCTTCCACTCCTACCTTAGTTACTCTCATACATCCTATGTGTACTGCCGCTCTGACCTGATCCGTCTACCTTATGGACGATATACTCTACTCTTCGTTGTACCACTAAGCTATATATATGTTATAGGCAAACTCCGAAGCTCCGGCGCTCCTAGGTTGGACTGGTCAATCCTCAGGTCAGACTGAATGACTTAGTCAAAGCCCAAACAAATGTAAATTTTCGGCCTTTGACTAAACAATTTTCGTCAAACCTGGGAGAGACTAATTTGGTCAGGCAAACGTCAAAACACAATTTTATTAAATCGGGGTTTGACGAGTCAAACTCCGATATAGGTATGAAGTGTCTTATCTTCGTATATTTGGAAGCATTTTATCATTTAAGCAGCTTTCAAGTCTTAAGAACCGCTTAACTCTGCCAGTTCTGACACCTGATTGGTCAGCTTACGTGATTTTCACTTTTATATTTGAGATAGGTTAGGTTAGGTTAGTCATCTTCAATTTTACACAATTACACGCCCGCACGCTCAATGAACGAACATGAAATGACAAAACAATCGGTCGGAACACCGCGAGAGATATTATGAACCTGTTTAAACATGTTCAGATCAACGTTTGACCGAGTTTTGCAGTCGCTTCTAGGATTGACTAGGCCAAAACCGAAACAGAATAATTTACTTTCGACGTTTGACTGAAAAGTTAGGAGCTCCTGGGTTTGACTAAAAATACTTCTGGCAAAGGGCGAAATTGAAATGTATTTCGGGGATTGCCTGATGGCTTTGGCCAAACCTAGGATAAACCAGTCCTTCCGCGAAGAGACTGTGTATCGGACTTTGACTATAACATATACATCAAGAAGCCTCAGCCAGCCATCACAAATTCAAACTTGTGTAAAGCACTTGTGGCCATTCCGATAGTGTAGGTTTTTGTGCGCATATCAAAGAAAATTTTCAGCCCGTGCTTGTGATGCATCTACACGTTTGTCCGTTTGTAGAGAGAATTTGTGACAAATGTCGAGCGAGTGGACCCTGCATAAGGATGTGAATTTGAATAATGAACAGACGCTGTTTGATGCGAAGTCGTTGAGTATCAAAAACTGTTATTATAAATCCCATAAGGATGTTACTACAATAATTGAGACTTCAACAAACTTGAAAAAACACTTCGCATTCGATCCCCGAGCCTACATTAAAGGCCCACCAAGAAATGGCACTCAATGTCAAGCCAATCTACGTCAAGAAAGAAAATGTAACAAGAATAAGGAGCAAAGTAACGAGTTTCTATAATAATAGCCCAGCAGAACAATCTAATGTGTTTCTATTCTTTTTAGAAAAAATAATATTATCTATATATATATATATATATATATATATATATATATATATATATATATATATATATATATATATATTATCTACAGTAAAAATAATTTTATGTTTTGGATAAACTAAGGCAATTTTAGGCCGACGAAGTATAGCGTTATTTTTGAAATTTAAAAAATAATTAAGGCGTTTATACTTAACATAAAGATGAAAATCATTTAAAACTTTTCATCTTCCAGGAGCTCGACAAAACTCGCGTGATTTTGCAAAATAACTTAGAAAACCGTTGCCGTAGTTGACAGACGCTTACTACGGGAGATTGTGAACGCGGTTTAAAGTATGCATAATATCGGAATAGATTTAAATTTTTGGTGCAAAATTTTTAGAAAATGCATGAAAATATTACTTTTAACTAATATATTAATAATTTTAAATTGTTATACTTTCAAATTTTAAAGTACACATGTATTGCTATTTACATGTTAAAAACATGAAAATATGTACCTTTATAAGTATTTATTTAAAGTATTCACGACCCTTTGAAATTGAAAGTAATTTTGTTATCTTACCAAAATGATATTTTTATTCTCTAACATTAAGGGGATTTTTAGCAAGAATATAGGGTTATGATGCCATTGGTCTAGTTGTTAACATGTACGGTTGCTGGTTCTAAGTTCAAGTCCGTGGTCAAGCATGATAAGGCCTAAATGACAGTTGTGTGTCCCTGTGCCCGAGAACGTAAAACCGACGGTCCCGCGTTTAAAAAAGAGTAGGTATATGTACACCTCTAGGTTAGTCTCAGCAAAAATGGCCGCCGTGATTTTATAAGACCTACTTATATTTTAAAAGTTATTTTCTGTATTTATTTTTCTGGCCAAAGGCTACAAATTTCATACTTTTTTTAATTGTTAATACGTAAACTAGTACCTAACATATGCTCAATAAAAAAATCATGGCTCACTTGCTTTAAATTATAATATATTGGAGTAGAAAGAACAACTTGATAAGGATTTACGACCCACATTAGGGATTAAAGGCTATGGTGACAACAATGGATGTCTAATGAAATATGTAGGAGAGCTTATCTTGTTCAAGGAAACTGTATCGTCGGTTTAAAGTGACATGTAGTGGTTTTATCACACAACAGAGTGTTATTTGTAGACAAAACGCGGAGTTATAATTAGGTTATGAAAAATTAAGGCCTTCTAAACAAATTATAAACATGCCAGATAAGAACCTCGCTTTTTATTTAGCTTCATTGTGTACTCGCTTGTGGGAAATTACAATGAATGCTATGTAAGAATGAAGATAGAAAATGCAGAGATCTATTTATGGAGCTTGTTATAACTTGTATCAAAGAACTTGAGTGTCTAAGCAATTTAACACTGAACTTCAATTAGAAATACATCTACATATATTGAGTTCTAAATGCATTTCACGACTATAGACTTTATAAGAGCTGAAGCTGAAGTAGTTGTACAATCACTAAGCTATTAGAAACTTATGCATCCTTGCAAAATGACAATAGTTAGTCCAGAGACTTACGTAATACTGTCCACTGCACAATATTAATATTCCATTAATATTATAAATGCGAAAGTTTGTATGAATGGCTGTTTGTTACTCAATGACGCCAGAGCGGCACAGAGATAGATTATAGTATGCAATAGCGTGTAATTGTATGGTATATCTATACTAGCCGTTAAACAGCAAAGGACGAACCCGAGCGAAGCGGCGGTGAATTGCTAGTATTTCATATTAACATATATAGTTACTTTTCAATTAAAAAGGTATAATTATAACTTTTGAACCATCATCTCTTCTGTGATGATGAACAAAAAATAAAAATTAAAAATAAAATAAAATCGCCAGAAAATATGAAAGAGAGTTTTAAATAAAACTATTATTTGTATTTTTTGGCGAATTTATTTTGATTTTTGGTTCCCGACGCGACGTTTCGAATGCTTTACAGCAATCATGGTCACGGGAGAGACTTAAAACGCTTTTAAGTGCTTTTTTCTTATAGTGACCTTACTTAAATTATATATACTTATAACTTTTCTATAATTTGAAGGTGTATCTGTTGTGCATATTGTGAATTCCATTGTAGGCTACAGTTTACAGTTCAAGTATTTATTAGTAAATTTACGATTCGACCCTTTTGATGCGGAACCCTAAAGTCTTAAATCTTAAGGAAAGGGTTTAATATTGTCTTTAAATAAATTAAATTACTGTGTCTTACCTAATTATCTAGTGCTATCAAATGTATAATCTTTTCATTTGTTCGTCGTGTTATAACGGTGTGACTTCATCTCAAAGAATATATTGTAAAACAATGAAACACTTTTTCTGATATAATCGTTATATGACAGTAATTAATAAAACTTATAAACACAACAGAAAATCATACGTCCCGCCCAAACGTCAATCAATATATCTTCGTCGTCATACTTTTCCTGCCTGCCTGGCACCTGCGTAGACGAACACCACAGAGGTTGTATGAAGGCGTACTTGATGTCTTCGAATAAACTAGCGGGGCGTAACAATATCTTTAATTTATAACGTTTTAAACGTTTCATAAGTATTTAAAACTTGTCTCTTACTGAACATGTGTCCTATTGATTTCAAATTATACAGTACGATCTTGGCTCGGGTGCTTCCCTAAGTACGTTTTAAATAGATATAAATAGTCATAATCCAGCATTAGAAATGTAAATTTTTTTTTCGTGAATTTTATCGATGTTTTAATAGTTATTCTGCGATTCAGGGCGAATACAAATCCAATAAATTAAAACGATCATAAAAATCGGTCCAGCCGTTCTTGAGTTATAAATGATGTAACTAACCCGACTTTTTTATATATACAGTATAGAAGTCCAATGTACGAGTACCACTCCTTTTCAAATGAAAATAATAATAATAATATCCTATTTTTTTTTCTTATTATAACATTTTAATTTTTAAACATTGCACAGATATATATATATATATATATATATATATATATATATATATATATATATATCTGTACGTTGGAAAATGCATTTAGGCATACCACCTACATACATACAGGTAATGTGGGGACTCACCGGCAAAGCCAGTACTACCTACTAAAACCCAACAATACCTCCCCCGTCTTAATGGGGTGCAGGATCACTTACGCACTCAACCACGGCGCCCGACATATTAATTTCACCAAATTTCAACACACATATATACATATTATATTTTAATATTCCTTGATGTATGATGATGAATATATTATATAGGTACATTTGTTTGAATGAAAACACTGTTGTCCAGTATCAAACGTTTCCGCACTGGATGATCTGGAAACAAGGATTCCCGGGCCACTCACAAGGGAAATAAAAATAATAATGGAATTTCCATCAGTAAACGTAGTCTTTCATTTTATGTTTATGATACTCAATTTTTAAGTATTTGAATAGAATGAAACTGTACGAACCGTGAGCAATATTATTTATAATACTTTCTTAGATTTACGCGAATACTTGACATTTTAAAATAAAACTATCTTTTCGGATTTTTTCGCGAGTTTATTTTGATTTTTGGTTCCCGACGTTTCGAATGCTTTACAGCAATCATGGTCACGGGAGAGACTGAGGTGTTAGATGTCTCTAAGGTATTATATAGTTAAAAGTTAAAATATTGTAAGGTACTTTAGTGCCATTCTTCAATTTTTGAATTCATTTTGTTAATTGTGGGTAGGCTGTCTGTAACAACTATATAATACCTTAGAGACATCTAACACCTCAGTCTCTCCCGTGACCATGATTGCTGTAAAGCATTCGAAACGTTGGGAACCAAAAATCAAAATAAATTCGCGAAAAAATCCGAAAAGATAGTTCAATATTATTTATATTAAATATTTTCTTATTATTAATCATATGAATAACATATTATGTACATTTTTTCATTTATCAGTTTATCACGCTAATGTAGATATTTTCTTAAATGCCTTATTGATGATGATTGATTGATGAGTATATATGGTAGAAAAACCAGCACTATTTTACCAAAAGGTTTGAATTTGACCTGTAATTATTATTTTGTAAGAAATTATTTTGGGAGCTTTAAAGCGTCTGCAAAACAATACGGCCGACGGAAAGTGTCTGGGAGTATCAACGACTTATTTTTAAAGATATTGTCTAAAATATACGTGAAAATCAGCTTGGAGAATTTATGTGAGGTAAGTAATGTTTTTAGGTACCTTGATTACCAGATACCTGGAAATTGGCCGTCTAACCAAGTTAGCAGGTAGGCATGCGATCTTTGTACATACTAACACTACCCAATCGTCCACATTTCGTTTGTCAGAAAATACGTGACGTCTGGTGGCCCTGGGATCTTGCTCTAGTATGATAAGATGAAGAAAACTAAATGACTGGGGCTTATTATTTAACTCTAATACTAATATTATAAATGTGAAAGTGTGTTTGTTTGTTTGTTTGTTTGTTTGTTTGTTTGTTCGTTCGTTCGTTCGTTCGTTCGTTCGTTCGTTCGTTCGTTCGTTAGTTAGTTTGTTTGTTTGTTTGTTTGTTTGTTTGTTTGTTTGTTTGTTTGTTTGTTTGTTTGTTTGTTTGTTTGTTTGTTTGTTTGTTTGTTTGTTTGTTTGTTTGTTTGTTTGTTTGTTTGTTTGTTTGTTTGTTTGTTTGTTTGTTTGTTTGTTTGTTTGTTTGTTTGTTTGTATGTATGTATGTTTGTTTGTTTGTTTGTTTGTTTGTCTGTCACGTCGAAACGGAGTGACGGATTGACATTATTTTTTTGTGTGGAGATAATTGGAAGGCTGGAGAGTGACATAGGCTACATTTTACCTTGGGAAATAATCTGATTCTCACGGGAAAAGACGTTATAATACAACCCAAAAATGATTTATCGTCATTATATATATTTATAGTCATTCTCTGTTATATTTTCATGCTAAAATTTCGGAACAGATTTCAAAAAAATTTGGCAAGGACATAAATTGCATCCTGGGGGCATTAACTACCTTTGACCCCCATTTCAGTGAACCCCATGTGAGCAAAGCCGCAGGCATAAACTATATGTTATATTTTATTTTATTACCTACTAGCGACTCACCCCCTTTAAGGGATGATTGCCGGGTAAAAAACTATCCTATGTCCTTCTCAGGGTCTCAAACTATCTTCTTAACAAATTTATAAAATTAGATATTATATTATTAGAATAGACATGTGTATGTTATATTTGTTTCTATTTTACTATAAGAACCGATTAGCGCTTAAAACAAAAATCCGAAATTGAGCCGTTAAGCAGTGATTTATATTTGCAAAAGATAAGTGTGGTCGTAAGAATATTGCAGCGACAAAGACCAACCTTTCCTTGACATTTCCTTTAATGACATTAAACTATGGAAAGTAAGATAGGTTAATACTACGTGTTCTAGCGCTCTAGATTAGATGTTTTCGTGTGACTTTAATTATTAAAGAAATGACAAATAAGGCATTTATATCATACTAGCATTGCCCGTGGCTCCGCCCGCGTTCAGATGGCCAAAAACCAAATTCTTAGGTTTTACAAATTACTATAGTCTTACAATGCAGTTTTTGTATTTTTCTCAGAAATGAGGCATTTTCCCGCGGTGAAAAGTATCCTATATGTTGACCCGGATAACCAGCTATCACCATACCAAATTTCTTCAAAATCCCTCCAGTGGTTTTTCTGTGTTTTTCTGTGTGCGGTAACAGACAGACAGATAGACAGACAGACAGATAGACAGACAGACAGACAATAATTCTAAAAACTATAGATTCGGCCTCTGTATCGATAATAATGTCTTTTTCAATAAGATTTTCCAAAAAAATATGTAATGTACAGATTCGGCTCAGTTAGAACTTTATTATAGTAAGTACCTTAAATATTGAAGTTATCAAGTATCACTCAAAGGTAACATTTTTTTAAATATTTATTCAATTAATCGATTAGTCCAATCAAATGACGTCTGAAATCAAAATTTTGGCACGCAACTTTGCATTTTTGATATAATGTAGTTTTAATGATACAAAAACAATGTGTAAAAGGGTTAAATAAAGTTGTCAAAAGTGTTTTTTGGCAATTACTCGAAAACGGCAAAAATTAGACAAAAAAGTTTAGTGTATAGTATAGAGCTTAAAATTTTACATAAAAAATGCTTCATGACTTTTTTCCTCCTGTCAAAATTAACTGAGTTTTTAAGTTTAAGGGATGAACGTAAATTAAAAAAAAAACGTAGATAGTAGAAAAATAAGCAGATTTTATTTTATTTTTCTTTTAAATTGTTTAAACAAAATCTAATCTTTAATTTTCGAGAACCAATACAACCAACGGCGTAGGATTTGAAAATCTTTTTTATACCTGTATAAATTTAATATTAATAAATTATTAAGTCTTGAAATTTTTATTTGAAAATTACAAATTGGTGTATATTTTTTTAACAATAAAAAAAAGAAAATCTGTATCGTTAGAATTCCACAAATTGAAACGAATCGATACAGAGTGTATCTACCTACACAATTATACAACAATTTGAAAGAAATAGAAAGAATGCACCAAATCACCTTGTTAAACTTGTTAATTTTAATTTAAAAAATATTAATGTTTTATCTTATATAATTAATATATTAAATAACTCAATTTAGTTGCTATTGTTATATTTATTATAATTTTTAAAACCTTATTAAAATCTTATTAGATGTTACTATAACTTTTATTCATAAAGGGAAATGTCCATTTTTGGCTATAGCATGCCCAGCAATTTGCTTCCATTAAAAAAATGACGCTTAAATTTTTATTCGCTTCATATGGTAGTCTATACGAATACCTTACCTATACAGTATACAGGAATACTCACTGGTCAATTTTACGCCCTTGTATAGTTTGCGGTTTGTCTCGCCAATCCAGTCATAACTAGAATTGAGCTAAATATATCTGCATGATTTCCACTCGTGTAGATATTTCTATATGTGATAGTCCTATATATTACGTATATTATCATAGCATATTAAAAAACAATATATAATATAGTATGTCTAGGAAAACTTAGCAAGTTTTCGAAAGACATGTAAAGTCTGCAACCCACACTAGGCCATCGTGGCGAAAACCCTCATATATAAAAGCTTAAATATATATATAAAACCTACTTTCAGGCACTAAAAAGTTAAAAAAATATCTAAACGGGGGTTTTCATTTAGAATAGATACCTAATCAGATATTTTCCAAGTCGGTGTGCTTTGATTTGTATCAGCTGGCAATCCTTGAAGATGAGGTGTGCCTTAAATAAAAAAACATACTTAAATGGCAAAATATGAATAGAGCGTTGTTATCTATACTTCTATACTTATATTTATATTTATCTATATCTATAATAAAATTGTAACTAAGTCGAATCTGTACATTAAATATTTTTTGGAAAATCTTATTCAAATAGAGATCATTATCGATAGAGAGGCCGAATCTATAGTTTTTAGAATTTTTGTCTGTCTGTCTGTTTGTCTGTCTGGTCTGATTTTGATGAAATTTGGTATGGTGATAGTTGGTTATCCGGGTCAACATATAGGATACTTTTTACCGCGGGAAAATATCTCATTTCTGAGAAAAATTACAAAAACTGCAATGTAAGAGTATACTACTATGTAAAACCTAAGAATTTGGTTTTTGGTCATCGAACGCGGGTAGAGCCGCGGGCAATGCTAGTATTATATTATAAAGAGGTAAAGTTTGTGAGATTGTGAGTTTGTGAGTTCGTGACGTTGTAGGGGGTAATCTGTGGATCTACTGAACCGATTTAGATGAAATTTGGTAAGAAGACAGTTTGAGACCCTGAAAAGGACATAGGATACTTTTTATCCCGAAAATCATCCCTTAAGAGAGTGAAAATGGGAATGAAAGTATGGGGGATGAGAGTATTGTATGGGGAATCAAGCTAGGGACGAACCCGAGCGAAGCGAGGGTGAATCGCTAGTTTATAATAGTTTCTATTTTCCGGGGTACAAAAAATTTTTTAAGAAAAAGAGATTTGCTATTCGGGTGCTATATAGTCACAATTGTGTCACAAACAAACTTTTGTGCCGATCTGATAATACTTGCTTTAGCGTTGGGATTTAAAAATGCATTTTCTTTATAGCATACCGCATCTGGCAGACTTAACTACTTTGTATTATTTACTTATTCTGTACTACAAACACAATATTCATTTATATATACATATATGTATAATTTGTATACTTATTTATCTATACTAATATTATCAAGAGGAAAGATTTTTTTGTTTATTTGTTTGTTTGTACCGAATAAGCTCCGAAACTAGTGGACCGATTTAGGATAAAAAGATAGTTTGAGACCCTGGGACGGATATAACATAGTTTTTATCCCAGAAATCATCCCTTAAGGAGGTGAAAAGTTTGTATGGGATCAACCTAAGTACGAACCCGAGCGAAGTGAGAGTGAGTCGCTAGTTCTATACTAAACATTAGTATGTTGTTGAATTGGTAATTTTAATTGAAGAACACAATCTTTGTTTTAGTGGGTCTCTATTTTTATTTCTTTATCTCTCCCTATTTTTATTCTATTTTTTTCATAGTGACATAAATGTAAATATTATTCGGTTTTCACGACTATACAATTCACATTAGTAAACAGCATTAGATATATTGTGGACTAGGGTATAGCGCGATTACCCGGTTCATGGGTTTTTAACAAAGGTTAAATTACTATGAAAAATAATAAAGTCTACAAAATATAAATAATGATGTTTATTTACAGGAAAATTTAAAAATCTCGCTTATAAAAATAGCAACATTACCCCACAGTACAGTAAATGTATTATTTTCTAATTGTACACAAGTCGAAAAATATTCGTTATTTGAATATTACTTACCTATTAATAATTACATAACTATTTTTTTAATTTAAAGGTACACCAACTAAAAAGTTTGCTAATGAAAACAAAAATGCGTAAAAATTATTTATTTCAAAAGTGGAATTTTTCATGAAATTTTAAAAAACCATTCTCGATGTACTACAATGAAAAAATGAAGACTTTTTAATAAGATATTTATCAATATATAATAACACTATATGATTAAAAAGAAAAGATATATGAGCTCTCTGGTCATGAACTACCTCCTCATTTTTTTGAAGTAGGTTAACAAATAACGTATCAAATCGTCAGACAAAAGGATACAGAAATAAAATCACGCCACTAATCCTTTTTCTATTACTCGTAAATTTTGCTTCGACGAATCTGTCTCAACAGATCATCTCGTAGAGTTACGCTACAAATAGGTACAGAAAATCCCATCTATTTATAGTTGGCGGATTTCAGAATAAATGCTCAGTCTTGTGGAAATTATACGTTTGTTAAATAAGATGAAATTTTATTTTCTGTTTCGGGCAGCGTCGTGAAATTGACATGGCGGATTTTATTTCATTTGGATTTGCATTTTTTTTCTATTGGTGCGTTCAAACAGGCGTTACCTTTTCAATTTATATCCTATTCTTTATTGCACTTATATGTAAAATACAGAGAGTAACAAACAATAAAATTAGTTAGCAAAGGTGGACTTATCTCTAGAAGAGATCTCTTCCAGTCAACCTAAGTGAGTTAAAGACATAGTATTAAAAAGTAGGCTATAGTGCAGTTACTCAAATGAAAATACTTAAATAAATATATATTATATATACATATATCAAAACATTATACATATTATATACCATAACATATGTACATACTACTACATACACAAATACATATCTATATAATACTAGCGACTCACCCTCGCTCCGCTCGGGTTCGTCCCTAGTGAAAATTTAGGTTTGTATGTATTTTTTAATGCCGAAAAATATATTTTTTTGGGGTGGACCACCCTTATCACTTAGGGGTATTGAAAATAGATAGTAGCCGATTCTCAGGCCTACTGAATACGCATATAAAATTTGGTTAAAATCGGTGAAGCCGTTTCGGAGGAGTACGGTAACAAACATTGTGACATGGAAATTTTATATATTAGATAATGCAAAACAATAGTAGTTAATGTAATTATTGTGCAATAACTTGGGTGTGAAGGTGCTGTTGTTTAAGGTCTATAAGGAGGAAAAGAATTATGGACTATAATATGAAATACTAGATTTTATCCGCAGTTTTGCTAAATTCGTTGAGATGTTATAAACAGAAGAAGTAAAAAACACATGCTTTTTCCAAAAAATCAATTCGTATTCGTATCATATCATGTAACTATTAATCATCTCCAGTGATGAAAATCCAGTTATTCTCGCTCATATGACCATTCTGATAACTGTCTCTAAGTATGATGTCTCGTTTTGTTTGGACATATTTAGGTAATAGTCAATAAAACTTTCTTTGATTAAATCAACGATTAATGATAGTGATTAATAATCGTGATTATGATCATTTAATCTTAATTTTTTGATTATGATCGTTAATCAGATTAACTTTGGGCTAATTATTACAGTGCCATATTACGACATGTCAACTATATTACCAAATGTTACAATAATGTAATATAAATTATGTTATTTTGTTTAGTTATTGGTCATGTTTTATATGTTTTTCTCACTTTCTTTTACCTAATGCATTTTTATGGTATAAGCCTCACAAGATACTTTAAGAAGATAGATTGACAAGTAGTACGAAATAAATAGTCATAATTGATGTTTTTTATATTTATTTAAAAAGAAAAATTGTATGTTTATATGTGTGCTATTTTATCTTAAATGCAACGTCACATAAACAATTACCCGGTTGCGATATATTTTTGGTAACCTATAGACGTACAAATTACAGGCGTGGCGAACGGCAGCTACTCCCATTGAAATGCGCCAAAGCATATTAGTAGACGCGTGAGGCCGCACTGCAACGCAATAATCAAGTCAGTTAGCCTTTGACGTCAAATATATCTTTTCTTTGTGTTGTTTTTTTTATTTTATTTTATATCTATTTTTTGTGTACAATAAAGAATATTATTATTATATCGTTTAGGGTAACTGATAGTTCTGAAATATTTAGTAAGTAGAATTTGGCAATTAATTTCAAAAACAAGAAAAACTTTTAAACAAAAATAATGAAAACCGACTTCAAAAAAGTACTAAAAAGTAAAAAAATAATTGATTGGTAGTTTTCACCGACGTCGAAAATATTTGAAAGACGTAAGCAATTGTCCAACATTTTACACTAGACCTTTAAAAAGGACGGAATTATAATTTAAATCTAGTAAGTAAAGTAAAAAGTGTAAATTATGCGTTTATGTTTTGTGTATCTATGTATGTAATTTACACATCAACATGTTATAAAATCAAATAAAATTAGCAATATTGTTATTGGATTTAAAATTTTTAATCAAATTATATTTTATCTAAACATTATACAAGAAGTTCTCTGATATGTCTAAAGTTAGTGTGTGTAGTGTGTTTAAGCGTTGGAAAACTAAATCTAAAACATCGAGGAGCATATATTATTCCATCCACGCTACGCGCGTAGCAAATTTAAATTTTGCTGACACAATTTTAACAACAGCATATTAGAAGTCCTATAAAACGTTAATTTTTGAAACTCTTACGTGACCAAGCATTTTACAAAAAAGTAATCAAGTTAGAAAATTGCATTTTAGTTTGTTATTTTTGTTTATATTTTAGGATACTGTTTTGATGGAATTATGAAACTAAAGAAAAGATAAAGTACATTGTATATAAAAATTCTCCCATTTCGTACTTGTGATGTTCGAGAAGTATTTATGTATTTTATTTAACTTCTAAAATTTATTTCGATTTAACATTACAAGCCAAGCACCTGGTGTTTTTCGGGAAATATATACAAATTGGTTTTTTAGAGAAAAACACAGGTATATATGTAGATAAACTTTAAAAGTAAACCTACATATAAATACAAATTTGATCCAAACCGTTAAAACCTTTTCCGATATACACGAAATAAAATAAATACAATTAATATTAGTCTGTGCCACCGAGCTTCGCTCAGAGTTTTTGCTCGAAAGTACAATTTTCTTTAAAAAAAAACTTGAATAAATACAAAAAAAAAATATACCTTTGTATCAGACCGGGATTCGAACCCGGACACTTATTCATGTATATACAAGAATTTCTCATTTAAATATATTCGTTAAGATTAGCAGATTATACTATAATAAAAGAGTAGAGGTCGAATGTCTGTACATATCAAAAAAATGTTAAAAAACGAGTCAGGGGGATGTAAGAAGACAAATAGAACAAATCCAGATTTTTTTCAATTTTTTTGTTTCTCTGTCTGTTTGTCTGTTTGTACGGGCTAATCTCCGAATCTATTGGACCGATTTAAATGAAATTTTGCATGGTGGTACCTTATATCCCCGGGCAACATCTTATTTTGTAATAAAAATAAATCTTCTTTATTTTTATTTATTTATTGAAATTTAAGTACAAAGCAAAAACATATATAAACGATAATAATGCAGAAGTTTATAAACTGTCAACATTAATAGTTCAAAGAATCTACTACAAAAGATACAAGTTAACCTCCAAGTGAAGCCTTTGGCTTTGTACCGTTCCTAATAGACGATATTCGAACTGAATCCTGCATAAAGCCTTGATTGGACGTGTGAAAACTATGATTGTTTGGCTTGATTGTTGACATAAGGGAGATGGTCGTGTATACGTGACAATATTATCACAAGATTGGGTATAAATTAGTTATTTATATAAATTGTTTATTTATATATTAAGAATTTTGTTTTCTTAGATTTTTACATTACCTATACTGTAGAGATAGATTAATATCTATCTCTACAGTACTACTTACTCTATAATTAGAGAGGTAAAGTTTGTGAGTTTATGACGTTGTAGGAGGGTAATCTCTGGACATATTGGATCGATTTAGATGAAATTTGGTAAGAAGATAGTTTGAAACCCTGGGAAGGACATAGGATACTTTTTATCCCGGAAATCATCCCTTAAGGGAGTGAAAATGGGGATGGAAGTTCGTATGGGGAATCAACTTAGGGACGAACCCGAGTGAAGCGAGGGTGAGTCGCTAGTATTATTATATATTTAAGTAAAAAATTTAGGTGTAAAAATTTTTAGGAAAAAATTATTACTAATAATAACCTGTATAAATAACTAACATAACTGTAATCATAACTAATATAACTGTAATCATAAAACGTATTTTTATGCAAGCTTATTATGACTTTTTGCATTGGAACTTAAAAATATGTAGGCATTTAATTTGAATTGGTATTAAGCCTAGAAATCAAGTGCGTCAATCTAAAAGCTACTAAGAACATATTTTTTTCAAACTAATTTATAAATAGGTATACCCATAATTTAAAAAATACATTTTAAGTATAATTCAACGTAATAATATAGAAATCTCTAAACATTTTCGAAGTTTCTTCACAAATAAAGTTTTGCCTTGTACAAAACTTAACTCGCTCTGTGGGACTATTTGTTTCAGGGACTGTCATACGAGCAAGCTCTATTTCATTGAAGGAACGATGAATACTCGTAATTGCTTGTTATATGTTATCTGCAACGTCTTGAAACCACAATAAATCCACATTTCATTATTCTCCCTTAACCGATTTTAACAAAAGTGCTTATCGAATCGAGTGTATTTTATTTTTATTATAACTAGCAGAACCCGGAACTTCGCTTGCGCTGAAACTACAGAAAAAACTCTAAAAAGGTAGGTTTCATACAAACTTTCATCCGCTATTTTACCCCCTTAAGGGATGAATTTCGAAAAATGCTAAAACACGTATTTAATTAATTGTATTGAAGAGTATTAATACAAAGTCTCAAGTAATTCTGATCATATATTTTTTTTGAATTGTATTATAACGTATTTTCCCGTGAGAAAGAGATAATCTCCCGCGGTAAAAAGTAGCCTATGACATTCTCCAGCCCTCCAACTATCTCCACACAAAATATCACGCTAATCCGCCAAGCCGTTTCGACGTGAAAAAAAGACAAACAAACAAAAACACTTTCACATTTATAATATTAGTATGGATACATAATGTGTTATGTTACGCGATAACTATGATTATTCTAACGTATTTTTTAAATTACTATACATATAGTATGGCTATACAGCCATACTATATAGGTAGTAATTTATTGTTTGAATTGTACTATCCATTTTGTATTTAATATTTTCAAAGGTTCGGGATTATTTTCAAATTAAAATATCGTCATTTATCTGCATGTATGTAATATATCACAGTTGATATGTGTTTTCGATTTCGTAATAGCTCAAGTAATACTTAGGCTTAAACTATTAACAACTCGATTTTGTCACTATCTATAGTCATCAGGACGATTTAAACTTTAATAATTGAGACTCTCTGGTGAATAAAATATTAGACCAAGGGTGTTTTCATAAACCATAAACATAGCTTCCTCTTGAAATAGACAATTGAGACTATGAATTAAGTGATTACTTAAGCGAAATTAGGATAGAACTAGGGTATGTATACAATTTCCCTATTTGAATCGTATATTATTACATTTTTCATTGGTTTTAATTTTTTTCGTGGGACCCCATTTTTTTTTCTAAAGTAAAAGTAGCCTAAGTTACTCCTTATTACATCAGCTATCTGCCAGTGAAAGTCCCATCAAAATCGGTCCAGCCATTTCAGAGATTAGCCAGAATAAACAGACAGACAGACAAAAACTGTAAAAAATGTTGTTTTGGTATATGTACGGTGTATACATCCATATGCATTTAGTAAAAAGCTGTTATTTTGACATTACAAATAGACACTTCAATTTTACTTATCTCTATAGATTTACTCTTACGAGTACACTAACAGTATATCTATACAGTAGGAAATACATGATAATTTAATATATATATATAGTTTTACGAATATTTTAAATCGCGATGAAAAACAGTGTTGCAGAATAGCAGATAAAAGTTTATTATATAATTTTTGTAAGTTTTTAAAACATACAACATTTACCCGTATTATGCAAAGTGTATACCTAAAATTACGCGTAAAGTAGTAGGCAACAACTAGTATACAATAAGATCAAAGAGAAAATCTTTAGAACCATAAGATGTTATTTTCCGTCGTCATCTATGTTTACAAACATCATTTCTTATACAATTGGTAATAGTTTAAAGGTTATTTAAAAGTCAAATAGTGATTCATTTTACGATATTTCTGTACTCGTTCATTATTTGTCTAATTTTTTCATGGGCATACATTTTTTTAACCGACTTCCAATTCCAAAAACGAGGAGGTTCTCAATTCGTCGGAATCTTTTTTTTTTTATGTATGTTAACAGATTAGTCGAAGACGCCTGAACCGATTTGGAAAAATTTTTTTTTGTTTAAAGGTGGTCCTATATAAATTTTATCGAAATCGGTCGAGCGGTTTTTAAAAAAATCAACAACATTTTTTTTTTAAATAAATTGTTTAATCGAATATACAATATTTTAAGATATGAATATCTAATAGGTAAATATGTATTTTACGTATCGAAATATATTAGATTTGCTTTGCATCGGCTGACACCGACTTCGAAAATATCTGATTAGGTATCTATTCTAAATGAAAGCCTCCGTTTAGTAATTTTTTTCATTTTAGTGCCTGGAAGTCGGTTTTTATTTTTTGTTAAAAAGTTTTTATTAATATTCTGATACTTCTATGGATATTGATAATAATACTACTTCTTCGTCTTCTCCATGCCCATTTCCCAATCACTTGGGGTCGGCGCAGTACATCTTCTGTACTGCTGATAGGATTTGGCAAAAGTTTTACGACCGGCCGCCTCACGCCTGCCTGACGTCAACCCTCCTTGGGAATGCTATTGTTTATCGCAGAAGTCTTGTAATATGCGCTTTCGATTTTGTTGTCTTTTAAAACATTTTTTTTATACTATTAATGTTTTAATACTATTTATTATGTTGATAATAATACTACTAATAAATACTGATATATTACTTGCCTGTGAATCAATACAACATAATATCTATAAGTACATGTAATAAAATTCTATATGAGTCGAATCTGTACATTAAATATTTTTTGGAAAATCTTATTGAAATAGACATTATTATCGATACAGAGGCCGAATCTATAGTTTTTAGAATTTTTGTCTGTCTGTCTGTCTGTCTTTTACCGCATCACAGAACAACCAAGAGAGGAATTTTAATAATTTTTGGTATGGTGATAGCTGGTTATCGGGTCGACATATAAGAGGATACTTTTTACCGCGGGAAAATATCTTATTTCTGATAAAAAATACAAACACTGCAATGTAAGAGTATACTAATAAGTAAAACCTAATAATTTGGTTTTCAGTGATCTGAACGTGGCCGGAGCCGCGGGCAATGCTAGTATTATGAATATTATTAACAAAGTACTTTGAATGTCACTTACCAGTTCTTCTAAGCCTTTGTATGTAAATTTTTGAATTTCTGCAAAGTTTAAGGTTATGTAGGTTGAGTATAATGCTTCTTACTCATTAGAAGTAAGTCGTCTTCAATTTTAACTTTACAATTATTAATTTGTATGAAATTATTTATTTAATTTATATATTATATTTAATTAATTATATTAGTATATCTGTGAAAATTTCAACTGTCTAACTATCACGGTTCATGAGATACAACCTGGTGCCAGACGGATAGACAGACAGGCGAACAGACAGACGGACGGACAGTAATAGGGTCCCGTTTTACCCTATGGGTACGGAACCCTAAAAACGAAGTAAAAAGATGATGACACACTAAACAAGCTTGATTAAATAATATGAGAAAAATTATAAATGTACAGGAAATGTTTAATTCTTAGAGGGATTCTCATAATCTATTACAAAAATTTATAATTCCTATTTACTAAGAGTATTTGGCAGCGCTATTTATTCTCTATTATATATTTTATAACACTTTATGTACAAGCGTACAACTATTTATTTGATAAGTTAATTAAACACATTCTTAACACATGCTAAAATGTACAGTTTATGTGTCGATTTGCTTGAAAACTCTATTTTTAAACACAACACGTAGGGGGCTCAACTATTTTTTAGCAATGTGAAAACGAATCGTGTAGCAAATATTTACAGAACATTTAGGATATATCAATAGGGAAATTCTAAACCTTTTTAATATTCTATACTTAAATTAAGAACAAATATCATTATCGTAATTAATTCTACTTCATTTAAAAGATTACTGGAAAAAATATACTAAAACGATAAGTTATCTCACTCTATCTCTTTTTTCCACACTTTATGTCTTTATTTTGCTTGAATTAAAATTTATTAATTAGAAGATTAATTTGATTTGCTAGAGCGAAATTCAAACTTCCGGTCTTGGACGTAGTAAAAGATTTACAGAAGCTTGAAAAATTAATCGCATTTACCAAATGATAATATTAAGATCATTAAATTGCAATGAGTAAGATTATTAACAATTTTAATATTATTGATGATAATTTATATACTCTTTCTACTGTCTCTTTATTTGTTATTCGCGCGCCTTCTATCTTAGTAGGTACTATTTCCTACACCTCGTAAATGCTCATTTAACGATAAGGCTGCCTCTTGTACCTTCTTCTACATATATTTTGTATATTTTCTTTTCTCTTTTTGGGTGTACAATGAAGAGTTGTTCATTCATTCATTCATTTATTCAAATATTGCAATACAAAAGCGATGTGAATAAAACTGCCGTTATAAGTTCCAAGGCTGCTTTTAAAGATTACAGCATTTTAATCTTGAAAGCGTTGAAGAATTCAATAAAATTCATCAACTCATTGCGACGTCTCAGCAACGGCGAATAGAAATGATGTTACCAATCGGTTCTAAAATATAACATCATTTTCATAATAAAAAGAATTATTCAATACAAATTGTGGGTATTACAAATTGAAAATTGTTATGAATTTCATGAAAAATGCCTATACTAAGTCTCATTGCCATATACTTATATCTATTGTAGAATATGTTTAGTGCCTAATAAAACTTCGAGATATTCCTTGCTTATATTCTTATATTCAGTACTTTTATAAACATCAGTGAGTTACATAATTTATAATCATAATTTCCAGTATTACAAACAATTCTTGCCTAGTCACTACATGGTGGTACCGACATCTCTGTGCAAAAGCGCGGGAAAACAAATGAATATCCGCGGCCATTTTTTTTTAAACACATTTCTATCGGCCAAGGTCACATAAGTAAATGCCTTATATATAAATCATTACAAATTAATCAAATATATTATTTTCTATTAAAACACTCAATATATAAAAATGCAACCTTATAAATACAATGCTAAAGCTTTGAAGTACCACTTTGATCAATCAAAATCTAAGTGTAAGCAACACTATGTCGTATTGAACATTGAGGTACGCGATTGGCATGCGACCACGACTGTCACACAGACAGTACCAGCGACTAGAGTGACGGTCGTGGTAGTCTTGTGCATGGGTGAAGTTCGATTGAATTAAATGAAATTTCAATGAAACGCTTTGGTAGCCCAGCGATAAAGTTCTCACTTTGTAAACCAAGTGAAGCTGGTTTTTTGCAACTCTGATATTTTCATGTGCCAATAATTTTTAACATATGACAAAACCAACACGTGTGTCTTATGATAAAGGAAAATATTTTGAGCATGACCTGCATGTCTGAGATAACCTAAAAAGTTTTCGAAATCTGAAGTCCTCCAATACGCACTTGGCCAGTGTGGTGGACTATGGTCTGATCCCTCTCGTGTTGAAGGAAGGCCCGTGTCTAGGAGTGAAACGTTAGAAAATGCTGAGTACAATACATACCTATTTATAAATATATACTTATGTATTCCTATATGTACATACAATAATATTAAAACTGAACTCCAACTCATTAATTAAATAATATTAAAATAGGTATTAGTTTAATTAACTTACAACACGAAGGGACACTTTGTGTTACTGTGATTACTTGCTGCTAAAATAGTTGTTTGCTAGAACACAATAGGAAGTTATCTTAACTCTTTATTTATCTAATAGTATTAAATGTTTTTTTTTAATTATCATGAAGTAAAGTTATAGTGAAATTATTTTTGTTTTTGCTAACTTTGCCCCCGGGTTCGCTCGCATAATTAACCGACTTCCAAAAAGTTAGAGGTTCTATTATATTTATAATAGGTGAGGGTCGTTGCGTGGTTTATTTAATTATTAATACAAAAAGATTTTTTGAAATTGGTTGGTAGTTCCCGAGGTAAGCATGTGCCTATAAATAAACAGAAAATAAAAAAAGACATACATTTCTGCTTTATAATAAGTATTGACTATAAAGAAAAGAACGGTAGTGAATTTTATTTATTATTTACCCTTTTTATTATCCAACTATCTAGATTTTTAAAAGTTATAAACTTGTGAAGTAGCAACTTTAATTGTTTGATATGAAATATTTTGTATTATATTCATTTAAAACTTGTTATATTTAATTTTATTGGGTAGATCGAAAACTTGAAATTATATACATACAATGTCAATTTTAAAAATATTATTTCTAATAATAATTATTTTTAAACATTCAATGTTTGATATGAAATCATATTCGGTAATTGAAAATAGCAACAATCTTTAAAGTAAATAGCGATGGGAAGAAACAGATGGGGCTTTAGCTAACCTAATCTTTTTCTTATTTTCTTCCGCCAGAATGCAATTTGCGGTTTTCCAATAATTTAGGTATTCTCTCTTCTGTTGAAATCCTACTCAAGTGTTTGTTTCTCTTAACTGGTTCAAAATGAGTAGCTTTTTCAATATTTCCAATTTTAACAGGCTTTTATTAGCTTTACTAGTACCTTTCTTATCAATTCTTAGAAGTTTTGTATGTAAATTTCGGATGAAATCATAGTAATTTAATAATAATATATAAGAAAATATATTTTATAGTTCATCTTAGACTTTGTGCTTATAATATCTTTAGTTTGATATTAAAATCAAAATTTCTAAGCCACCTTTTTAGCTAAGCCTATTATCGCTGTTAATTATAATGTTTTCTATCTATACATATAATAAAATTGCAACTAAGTCGAATCTGTACATTAAATATTTTTTGGAAAATCTTATTGAAATAAACATTATTATAGATACAGAGGCCGAATCTATCGTTTTTAGAATTTTTGTCTGTCTGTCTGTTTGTTACCGCATCACAGAAAAACCACTAGAGGGATTTAGATAAAATTTGGTATGATGATAGCTGGTTATCCGGGTCAATATATAGAATAATTTTTACCGCGGGAAAATATCTCATTTCTGAGAAAAAATACAAAAACTGCAATGTAAGAGTATACTTATATGTAAAACCTAAGAATTTGTTTTTTGGTCATCTGAACGCGGGCGGAGCTGCAGGCAATGCCAGTACTTTATAATATCCAAAAAAAATATTTATAAGAAGATACTTCGAGTAATTTTCGGGATATGAAATAGTTATTTCCGCTATTATATTCGTCAAGTTTATCGTATCTTAGTTACATATTACAAACACATTTTTGTTGACGTTTGATTCAACTAAGTTGAGATATAACACAAATGGTGGTATAGAAACCTCGGTAAACTACACTCATACTTGGCTGATGCTTTTATTTTTTTTAAACATACACAGCTATTATTCGTGCAATGTGTAAACACTTGTATGTCGACTCATTAAGATGTTATGACGGCCTGGGTAAAACTAAACATCAGGTGCGGTAGCGTCATTTAACCAGTAGCCTCGGAAAGGTATGAATGAAATATGATGTTAGTATATTTTCCTATTCATTACTATTAAAATATTAATAAAATAATAAATTATTGGGTAATGGTAACCCAGTGGTTGGTTTGGGAAACCAAGTGAAGCGAGTTCAAATCCCGGGTCTCGCACCTCTGATATTTTCATGTGCGAATCATTTTCAATATGATAACCTTACTTTGAAAGAAAACTTCGTTAGGAATTCTGCGCGTCGGAGAGAACTTAGCAAGTTTTCTAAAATGTGAGGAAACCTGCATGTCTGAGAGAAGCTAGCGAATTTTCGAAAGACATGTGAAGTCCGCCAACATGGACTTGGCCAGCGTGGTGGACTATAGCCTGATTCCCCTCGTATTGAACGGAAGCCTGTCCCAGCAAGGTGTAACGTTAAAAAGGGCTGAATACAAGAATATTAAATTGAATTAATTTGAAATAAAAGAGATAGGTTCGGTGGTAGTCTAAAATAATTAATCTATCTGAGACTAATTACGCCAAAAATGGCACCATAAGTATTATTTTATAATAATTAATTAGAATCAGTTGTAATAGAGATATAAAAAAGTTGTAAAAAATTGTAGAACATCTTGCAAAAACGCCGTTTAACTTTCGTGATACTCTTTAAACTAATAAAGTTTATTTTTAAATAAACCTCTATAAGTTTGATGTTTGATTCCAGATTTTATTTAAAACTTAACTTCTTGCATAGAACTAAAACCAGTAAAGTATGTACATACATAAATCCCTTTTTGATGTTGGGAAATGCATTTACGCATACCATATATACACCTACAACACATATATACAGATGGAATTCACTAGCCAGAGAAGCCATTACTACCCACTAAAACCCAACAGAAGCTCCCCCGTCTTAATGGGGCGTCGCAGGATCGCTCACGCACTCAACCACGACGCCCCGACGCGACGGCAGGTTCACCGACGTAGACCATACAACCAGGAGGTTGCTCCTACGATCCAGTCCGCCACCAGAGAAGTACCAGGAGCAACCCGCACGGCACACTGCCCACCAAAGCGGACCACTTCCCTGGAGTCTCTTAGTATCTCGCGCGGTTGTGGTACCGGACGCTAATGAACCCTCCCATCACGACAAGGTCAATACATCAAGGTGAGGGGGGCGGGGGAAGATGGAGGGGAGGGGGAGCAAACGTTCATCCTACGCTAACCAAGTTTGTTACATATAGATAAAATGTAATATAATTTTAATCATTAATTTATGGCAAAAATGATAAAAACGGATGCCACTAGAGTGGAAAGCTCTACCATATTCATAACGTAAAACTCGATTATATCATGAGTCACTGATCAATTAAGCGGCACTTGAACGTAAAAGCCTGTAAACAGAGTGTCAACGCAATCCATTCCTGTACATCGATTACATATTGTGTACATCGTGTTAACACTTGTCCGCCCACTTATTTTACAAGCATTATTATTATTTTACTTCACACTTGATAGTGTGGACTGATGTCCATATACGTACATTTAAATAAATATAGAGAATAAAAATAATTAACAGTTAATAAAATAAAAAAAATTTAACAAAAAAATAAAAACCGACTTCAAACAAAAGCACTAAAAAGTAAAAAAAAAAAATTGTTTGAAGTCGGTTTTTATTTTTTTGTTAAAAAGTTTTTATTTTTCCCTTTTCAATGTAGACAGTAGTGGCAAAGTAATATTTCTAACTTGTTCGGCTTGTGAAATCAAACAAAATAAGCCCAAACTCAAAGTATCTACTATTAGCCGTTGAAGAGTTCCACCTATCCACCTTCTGGCCTTACAATCAGATCAGGTCAACAATACCGAACCACTGTACTATCAACGGAAATAGACACACTTGAAAAGTTTCAAGTCAATATGACAATGAGAAGTAGGTTAAATTCATCATTAGCTATTTTTCCACCCTTAGGAGTGGTATTTTTTTTGAAATTTAAATGGGACCAATCTGGAAGTATACACTTTCAAACAACAAAAATTGTCCAAATCGGTTAATAAATGACGGAGAAGAAATAGGTAACAAACATAAAAAAAACAACAGCCGAATTGAGAACCTCCTCCTTTTTGAGGAAGTCGGTAGGAAAATTATATGTCAGTAGAATAAGAAGGTATTATAAAAAGTAAGTTATTAAGTATATATGTATGTATAATTGTATATATTTGTATATTTATATAATAATTGATTTATGTAGTTTATACCTACACCGCACTTCATTTTTTTTCATACTCGAGGGTTTCTAGATCTCTTAAAGAGATAAACCCTTTGTACACAAAGTATCTGTTTTCTGTTTTACATGTATATTTTTTGTGGTACAAAAATAAATAAATAAAAATAAATAAACATAATAAAAAAATATTGAAGAGCATTAATACCAAGTCTCAAGTAATTCTGATCATAATTATTTTTTGGTTAAATTATAACGTGTTTTCCCGTGGGAATGAGATAATCTCCCGCGGTAAAATGTAACCTTTGTTACTCTCCACCCCTTCAAGTATCTCCACACAAAAAATCATGCCAATCCGTCGCTCTATTTCGACGTGAAAGAAGGACAAACAAATATATATACTTACTAATACTTTCACATTTATAATGTTAGTATGGATTCTGAGTCGAATGTGTGTGTACATTAAATATTTTTTGGAAATTCTTATTGAAAAAGTCACTATTATCGATAAAGAGGCCGAATCTACAGTTTTCAGAATTTTTGTTTGTTTATCTGTCTGTCTGTGACCGCATCACGAAAAAAATACTGGAGGGATTTTGATAAAATTTGATATGGTAATAGCTGGTTATCTGGGTCAACATATAGGATACTTTTTACTGCGGGAAAATATCTCATCTCTGAGAAATCTACACTAAACGTTAAAACTAGCGACCCAAGCGGAACGAGGTTGAGTCGCTAGTGCTTAATAAATCTTGAACCTCTAAAAGACAACACAATTAATATATATACACATAAATACGTTAAGAAAGCACGCAGTAACATTCACACAATATATGTGTATATACAAACAGATTTAAGTGCAACATTGCGTTGTTACTCATTGTTTGCGTATCTCAAGGAAAAATAAAGAAGCCAGATAAATATGTGGAATTGTTAAATGGAAAAATGATGTCGAGTAAAAGAAATTCTTCAGAATGAAATAATCAATGCAAAGTTTATATTACGTTAAAGGTCGCTCGTCGTGTGTTGCCGCACTGTTTTATTCTTACATATTTTAGCTTATTTCACTTTATTTATGTACAGAACATAAATCGCTACATGTTTTATTATGTAGTTTGAATCGTATGTTGTTTTTGTACGTTATATTTGCATTCTTCTAATAATTTTGTTATACACGGTAAAATACAAAATGTTTTTAATTTAATCCTTAGAAGGGTTTTAGAAAATTAGACCGGATATAACCGAAGTAACGCAAGCACGAATAAAGCTGCAAGGCAGATGTTCACTTAAATTAATACAAGCATTTATTTTATTTTAATAATATATATATATATAATATATATATATATATATATATATATATATATATATATATATATATATATATATATATATATATATATAATATATATATTTATTTTATTAATAAAAAGATGCCATAAATTATATGAAATCGATATATGAAATCGATTGTTTAGGCATAGATGAAGACGTTAATATATATACGAGTCGCTTTCATATTACTCAAAGACACGTCTTAAACTAATAATATATTTTCTTATTGAGATGTTACAAAAGTGCTTTTCGGGCTTTCAGATTTTTAGTAGTTGCCATAAAATAAAACGTACTCAGTTCATCATCTTATGTAAAAATAGCTTCTACTTCTCAAGTTCTCAAGTCTAACTTCATTATATTTGCTACTGGTTCAAAGGCCCCTGTTTCATATAAAGGTAAAGCAGGAAGGAGCTTTGAAACTTCATCACTATGGGAATAAAAATATGCCTTTGTATATCATAATATAAGAATTTTTAACAACCATACTTGATACTTTCTTAGATTTACGCGTTTATTTGACATTTTAAATAAAACTATCTTTTCGGATTAACATACGTGGCATGTGTGCAAATAAATCGTCAAATAATATTTAGTTATACCTAGCTTTAGCCCTTATGGCTAATATACATAAAGCAGTTGGCATTACATATTGGTCAAGCTTCGTTCGAGATACGAGTATGTATATCTAATGCCGATTGTGTTTGCTGCTTTTATCGTTTTGTTTATTTATGTATAATTAAATCGCTCTTAAATTTGTATCGTAATCTTAGATGAGATAGCCTTCCTCAATAAATAGGCTATTAAATGTAAAGACAATTTAACAAATCTGATTGGTATTTTCAAAGATTGGTGCGTTCAAAGAAATAAAAACAAAATTGTATGCTGTAAAATATTAGTGTATTATATAAATTCTAGTATTAACGTTCTGATGATAAATAATAAATATATAAATTGGGACATTAACACACAGCACCATCTAGTTCCATGTTAAGTTACGAGGCTTGTATTATAGATACCAGATAGTTGTTACACTACACATACCTATATAACTTTTAAATACATACATATTATAAATATAAACACCCATGACTGGAGTGCAAACATTCGTGCTCAACACACAAATGGATGTCTCTAGCATGACTCGAATGCGCGACCGTTGGCACAGCAAGTAGGGTCACTACAAACTGAGTCAAACGTGTCGTCATTTGTTGATTTTTCTTTGCTGCATATTGCTGTGTACTGACTATAAAATTCGACCAATGTGTTGATTTGACGTATGCACTGCACACTGTGTAAAGCTTTATATGTTCATTGTAATCCACGCATAATGTCGATTGTCCCTTAAGCGCCGTCTATAATACGTTTATTAAAATTCTAACTGAGTCGAATCTGTACATTGAATATTTTTTTGGAAAATCTTATCGAAATAGTCATTATTATCGATACATCAGTTTTTAGAATTTTTGTCTGTCTGTCTGTATGTCTGACTGGTTGTCTGTCTAACCTAGCTAGTCAAGGCTAGCGTTAAAATATTTATGTTTAACTCTCGATACTTATACAGAAATCTGTATTGAATATGTGATCAATAAATGTGAACAACTAAGTCATAATGAAAAGAAAAAACTTACAAGTTGTTATACTCTTATATACTATCAAAAAATCATTTCTATCCTTTAATAAATTGTTATAGCTCTAAGAGAGAACGGATCCGTTTGCTGCGTTTAATACATCAAATCCAAACGTAAGTAAACATTGAGATTTTTATTTCTCCTCATAAACACTCTGTATATTTTTTTTCGTGATTAATGACCGTGCTATTTAAAGTTGAGGTATATTTAACCATATTACTTTTTATTGATATTTAGTTTTGATTAATTCCTTTTGCTTACATCTTTTCGTTTAGATACATTTCATTTTTGAATCAAAATATATATATATATATATATATATATATATATATATATATATATATATATATATTCCATTCGTTTGTTTCTTTGTGTATGTTAAACTCCATTTTTGACGATTTTGACCCGACTTTAATGGTTTTTTTTTAAATTTGTGTATTTAATGTTATAGATACAGGATGTATATTCAGGAACCTATGTTAATTTAAAAGAAAACTAATCTAGTTCTCGAGGTGAAATAATTTTAAAGTTCCGTTGAAGTCTTTCATTAACCTTTTTAGTCAACATTTTTCCATTTTTCATAAGCCTTATAGCCTTAATATAAGAGGGACGATACATAACCTATTATATATCATCAAATCGGGAAAAAATGGAAAAATAAAGAATTCAATTGTTTACGCAATTACGCTATACACATAACATACATACACAATTACAAATTTTAATTTCGCAGAAGGATATCCATTATCCTTACATTTTCGTTCTTACATTATTATGTTACCTCTACAGATATCGAATCCGCTACCTCTTGAAGAAGTGTTAGACGAAATATAAAAATAAATATATACATTAGTACAGATATTTATAACAAATAGTACTTTCTTATGTACCTTAAGGTAAATAAAAAATTTAGTAAAGCAATCAAATATCAATATCATAAAAGCATTTCCCACAACAGTTAAAAACTAAAAACATGAGATTTTTTTAATTTAATTCTGATACTTATTTTGAAATTTAGAAACTTTTACGCCGCAATAAATAGCATCTTTACTGCTAAACGTTTAAGGCGACCCTAAAATAAAGTAATCATTTCAAATTTACGGCGCAAATACATCAATCACTCTTTCTTTATTATAATAAAGTATTACCGGCATTTTGTTTGTTTTAATGTTTGTTTTTCTATATTTGGTTATTAGCATCCATGGGACTACTATTATATATACGAAAGTATGTTTAGTGTATCTGGATGTGTGTATGTTTGTTTGTTTCCCCTTCACGATGAAACGGATGGACTAATATACATACTCTTACAATTTATTTAGTCCTTTTTTGACGTTCCACAGCTGGCCCCGGCCTCCCACCAATACGAGGATACGGCATAGTCCACCACGCTGGCCAAGTGCGGTTTGGCAGACTTAACATATCCTTCGAAAATTCTCTAGCTTCTCTTAGACATGCAGGTTTCCTCACATTTTCCATTTTTTCCTTCTGCGTAAGACAACGAATTGAGTTATAAAATCTTTAGTCATTCCCAGACTAGATTTGTTGTAAAGCATTCGAAACGTCTAGAACAAAGAAGGATTATAAAACTGACATATTTAATTTAAACTAAAATTGAAATTAAAAGTAATCAAGTATAAGTGGAAAATAATTCTTAAATATAAAAAAAAGCTTAAATTTTAATGAAAAATGACAATTTTTCAGTATAAATCTTAGTCTGTATATGGTAGGGGATATTAGAATTTAATATTAAAAGTTTATAGATGTAATAAAATAGGGAAATGATGCCATTACTTTAGTCTGCTCTACGCATGAAAAGTAGCTTTAAATTGATGGTTGAAATTAAAAAGTTATTTTCCTTGATAGCCAGACTAAAGTTCGCCATAATTGCAAAATGAATAAAATCCGTATAAAATTACTACAATATATGTACTTATTGAATGCTTTGGCGATGAATTGTTATTTTTATTTTCACATTTTGGATGTGTTTTAAAATTTTCTACACAAATTTATATATTCTTTTATTTTATTCATATGTACGAGTATATTGTAATTCATAATATTACCTATGCGCGAAATAACCTTATAACATTTTTTAAACAAAAAAACAAAATGACGACCAATTAAAACCAAAACTCAAAAAAGGCTACCAAAAAAAAGATATATATATATATATATATATATATATATATATATATATATATATATTATATGTATATGTATATATATTATTAGTAGTATAAGTGTCTGAGTGTCAGCTTTTTACTACTAAAGCAGATCAAAAAAAAACGGTTGTTTTTCTACTACCAACGATTCTTTAAAACTCACGTTCATCCCTTAAACTTAAAACCTCCCTAACTCAGTTAATTTTGACCGGAGGGAAAAAGTTATGAAATGTTTATGATATAAAATTTTAAGCTCTACATATTTTTATTAAATCTTTTTTGTCTAACTTTTACCGTTTTCCAGTAATTGCGAAAAAACACTTTTGACCATTTTTTGAACCCTTTCCGGGGGTTGCAGATACGAAAACCTTTACACATTGTTTTTGTATCATTAAAACTACATTATATCAAAAATGCAAAGTTGAGTGCCAACATTTTGATTTCAGATCTTATTTGACTGGACTAATGAAATCTGCAATAAACCTAACTACTGACTTATATATTTTATAGCACATGATTTTCGTTTTGTTTCAAAATAAACATTACTCACAAAAAAATAGTATTAAAATTAAGGTTTTTTAGCATGCATTTGTGAAATTCGGTTAAAATCCTCCAAATAAAAATTTTCGTTATAAGAAATGAGGTTTTCGAATAAAATCAGTGCTGTATTGTCAATAAATCATTGTGAGTTTAGTATAATTTAAAACTTGAAAGCTTGGAAAGATTTTTTTTCCTTTTAACTATATCCGTTGAAAATACAGAGTGGTTATCGACATTTACGTAGCAAAGGAGTTAAAAAGCTATCAAGCGATCGGGTTACCAAGTTACTATTTGTAATTAGTTGATTCTCCGATGGGACCTATTCGCCTTTTAGATTGCTTTAGTACTTCCTTACAATAGTAATAAAATAATATTATGTTCTTGTTTTTTTTTTAATAATATAAAATTAAAATATATTTAAAAGAAACTTGTAATGTTAAATTTTATTATTCATAATTAAATCTACAATGAAATTAATATTTATACGAACAAAGAATAAGAAATATTTTTGGCATATATATCTGTAAAAAAATAATGTTTTTTTTTAAAGAAACAAAGAGGTTTTAGTATTATTATTTCCTTGTGTACCAGTATGAGTAATCATATTATGTTATTAATGTTCTATTTTTTTATTGTTATTTGGCTGATTCAAAAGGCATGTTATAGTTTTTAGTATATCAAATATGCATATTTTTCTCACGAATTAGAGCCTTAGCCGTAAACAGCTTATAGTTTTTACGTACTATGTGTACAAAATATTGTTAACTTCGTCGTCATTGTTAGAGACAAATTATATAATATGTATACAAAAATGACCTTTTTGAGATACAAAGTAACTATATTCATATTGTATTATTTTATAGCTGTTGCAGCCTTTTTTTGTTAATGTTGGTAAATGCATTTACGCATACCACCTGCAGCGACATAGGTTATGTGGGACTCACCGGCAAAGCCAGTACTACCCACTAAAACCCAACAAAACCTCCCCTGTCTTAATGGGACGTTGCAGGATGGCTTACGCACTCTACCATGATACCCTGACGGCAGGGCTGCCGAAGCAGACCACAGCAATCATGGGGTTGCTCCAACAGTCCACTCTGCTATAATAGTTGTTGCAGCTGGCAAGCAAAATAATCATACTGTTTTAAACTAAAAATCTAATTGTAACGCATTTTTAATACAATACTTAGAAAAAATATTAAAATAATTAAGTTTTTGGGCATCATAAACAATTTTTTGTTTAATCTACTTAAATAATAACTTTTGAAACTTTGTCAATTGTAGGTGTACACGAAAAGGCAAGGGATTTTTATGTAAAATATTATGCTGTGTAATTTTTATTAAAAAAGTTTTCAGAAGCTTTTTGCTTCTTTAATCTAATTTTATTGTTAAAGAATTACTTTGCATTGTTTTAATATTACAGATGCTTAGGAACAGATGTAATTAAAAATGTTAAATTATATAAAAATATGTAGTGAAAAAACTATAGGTATATATAATAAAATATTATATTATAATAAAATTGTAAATACTTAGAATTTGTAACTTTACAAAAATATAATAAAAATACTTTGAAGCCTATTTCTGTGTAAATAGAAATACTACCTATATCCTTTATTGCACTGAAAATTAAATATCGAAATTAATAATTTAAATATAAGAGATCTCTCCCATGTAATCCTTGGGTGTCGTAAGAAATGTTAGCGGGGCAATATAGTAAGTATATAATCTATACATATAATAAAATTGTAACATTTTTTTTTGGGAAATCTTATTGAAATAATCATTATTTTCAATACAACTGCCGAATCTATAGTTTTTAGAATTTTTGTCCGTCCGTCTGTCTGTCTGTCTGTCTGGAAAATCACCACAAGGAAACCACTGGACAGATTTTGATGAAATATAGTATAATGGTAACTGGTTGCCCGGGTCGACATATAAGATACTTTTTACTGCGGGAAAATATCTCATCTCTGAGAAATCTATACTTACTAATAAAACGTATCTAGGAAGAACCCGAGCGGAACGAGGGTGAGTCGCTAGTTTAATGTATAAAATATATTAATTTCGCTACTTTACCATGTTTAATAAATTAAAATAGGGAGGTTGAACTAAATCGCGATCTTCTACTTATGGTATGAAAAAAATATCTATATAGAAAGTAGAGAATAGTTAAATCTTTCTAAGAAAAAGTATATAATTTCGTTCTATAATTACCTAAATTAAACACACCATAACCAGACGAATGTATCACCGGATGTCAATTAACCGCATGAGGCAAAATAAATGAGCTAATGATTACGCATGAAATACAGTTTTTGCACTTTAAACTTATTTCACGCATCGGATATTTAAAATTAGTATTTACATTTGAAAATTTTGTTAAATAGAACTAGATTAAACTTTATCATAAACGTAAAAGGAAGTAGATAATTTTTTTTAAACTGTTTTTAACATTGTAATTTGTTATAGTATTAATCATGTAAAATATCAATACATTCTTAGATTTACGTGAATATTTGACATTTTAAAATAAAACTATTTTTTTCGTATTCATAGTGATTTTTTTCTTGACAGAGACATTTTCTCTCCCGTGACCATGATTGCTGTAAAGCATTCGAAACGTCGGGAACCAAAAATCAAAATAAATTCGTGAATAAAACCCGAAAAGTTACATTTAATTTTAATATGTAAAATATTTATATATTTAAGTAGTGTAGATAATTGACTGGAATTGACAGTCAGTTCTTTAAGACGTCTGTTTTCTAAAAAAAAAATTTAACTAAGAACTACTTATAGATATTATTTATACATTAATAAACTGTCCCTAAAGTATTTCTAAATTAAAATTATATTACAATTGAATTTGCACTTCCTTAATAGAAAACAAGAAAAAGATTTTAACTTTACGAATAAACATTTACTATGAAGAATAAAATAATATTCCAGTATATGAAATAGACCAGGGATGGTCGCAGTAAAACTTTATATAGCCGCAATAAATAAATAAATAATAATATGAAATAAAATAAAATATATCAATCACAGTAACCTATTATGATGTTCTCCTGACCGATTCCGGCCACGGCGGCCAATCTCATTGAGACTAGCCAACTGCGCAGGAGATATTATAGTGCACAAGTGTACGCGCAGACACAAGTGCACTCTCTATTCCTAGTACTCTCATACTCCGGTGGGACGACTACTCGACACGACCGGTGAGAGTTAAGGCGCAGGACCGACGGTTTACTTGCTCTCCGAGCCACGGGGGTGAAACTTCCCAACTCCGGGCTGTTACTGAGGCTTACTGTAGACTCAATAATTAAACCTGGCTGGACCCGGGACTCGAACCCAGGACCTCTGAGTGTGCAGCCGTACATGCAGCCATTACACCACCGAGGCAGTTAACCCTATATACTTAGTATATCCTATTATACTTAGTAACTAATAAAATTTTGGTTGCTTTATCCCTCGCAATATTTGCTTTGTAATAAAAATGACTAATATCTATACATATAATAAAATTGTAACTAAGCCGAATGTGTACATTAAATATTTGTGGAAAATCTTATTGGAATATACATTATTATCGATACAGAGGCCGAATCTATAGTTTTTAGAATTTTTATCTCTCTGTCTGTGACCGCAACACGGATAAACCACTGGAGTGATTTTGTTGAAATTTGGTATGATAATAGCAGGTTATCCGGGTCAACATATAGGATACTTTTTAATGCGAAGAAATATCTCATCTCTAAGAAATCTATACTAAACCTTCAAACGTAAATAGGGACGAACCCGAGCGGAATGAGGATGAATAACTAGTTAACTAATAAAATGACAATCATCATTAACTACCTATTACAGCGGATATACTTGAATTAATTAAATTTCTTAATAACCAATTTATTATAAAAAAAAAAAACATTTAATTCAAAACTTGAAATTTTGCACAGAAATTCTTATATAACGTCAATGAACACTACGACAGAATTTTTGTAAATTTGTGTCTAAGTGGGTTACATGTGCATATTTATTTGGTTGAACTGATATTATTATTATTTTATATTTATTTATTATTATATTATTTAGGTATATCTAATTTATTTATTTTATTACTAATATACATATGTACGTATATATCACTTTATTATAACTTTGTGTTCACACCCCTTCCACTTCACACTTTGCTATTTCCTACACGTAAAGGTTGCCTGGAAGAAATCGCTGCTTTAGCGATAAGGCCGCCTCTTGTGCATTTTTATACTACTGTATTTTTTTGTCTTCTTCTTTTGTGTGTGCAATAAATAGTTTTTATTATCTATGTCTTTTTTTCTAGAAATAAGTATATAATTTCGATGTAATGAGTTTTTATTATTATTATTAGTATTATGTGGAATAAAACTTATAAGTTAACAATATATTAAAGTAAGTTATTTTGAACTAAGTTCTTCTAAGCTATCTATTTTTATAAGTCGTGAGGAATTCCCAAATTAAACTATTTAAACCCGTGAACGACACGTTTGGCTCAGTTTGTAGTGCTACTTGCTGTGCTAGCGTTTTCGGGTTCGAGTCCCGCTGGGGGCATTCATTTCTGTGATAACACATTATTATGTAGTGTATCAAATATCTGGTATCCATAACACAAGCCTTGTAGCTTACCATGGAACTAGATGGCGCTGTGTATTAATGTCCGAACATATTTATATAAAAAGTTATTTATATAGCACTCATAGACAGTTCATTTTCATTTCTTACTATATAATAAATACGCACATATTACATGTGTCTGAAAAACCTAATCAAATGAGGAAAACTGTTATATTATAAATACCTATATTCATTTAAAATTATATCCATGCTTTAACTGTTTTATCCTTAAGAGGATTAGTTCTGTTATGGACACTGTTTAAATGGAATATGTTAATTTACAATGTATCCAACCAACAAATGGATAAAATGAAATTAAAACAAAAATAGTGTGTCTAATATGGTGATCTATGTTAAAAGTGCACGCAAGCAGTACCTATACAGTACACATACATTAAAGAAGGTAATTATTGTGATTGTTAGTAATATTTGTGTTTATTTAGTTTGATTAAAATATATAAATATTTAAAAGTAAAATTACATCTTTATATGAATGTTTTATATTAAAACCTGTAACTTCACAAGTAGTAATCAGTAAAATTTATTTCAGAAATATTTTCTTTGCAATGGGAGACGGATGCATAGAATTGCCTATATATAGTATCTATATTATTGGATCTGGATACTTATTGATGATTGTTGCTATAATATATTTATTATGTAAAATTTACTACAAAAAACGAAATGTATACAAAACATTAGAATCTGTTAATAATAATAATAATGAGAGCGATGACCATATAACATCTACTACAAAGCAAGATCTGGAAGGCTTATTTCGTCAGGCTACATATAAATATATTCTAAAAGATGTTGACGAACGCAATAACTCAAAGGAGACAATCGAGACATATGATGAGTTGAGTCAAAATAGTGATATTAAGAATCTTGATAATATTTCACAAAGTAAGCATCGAGCCATAGAAATGATTACAAATACTAATCCAAATGTTGTGGCTTTAATTTCACCGGAACAAATGAAACAAGTTGTTCAAAAAGTACTTAAGAAGACAGAGTCATCGACGAGCAATCCTAAAAATAGCGAATGCGAAAATGAAATTATAATAAATGAAGAAAATGTTAAAAAATTATCAGAAAAACAATTCAATAACAGAAAATCAGCATCTATTTCTGATATATATGATGTAGTTCGAAGTCCTAAGCCAATAAGAGTAAAGATACTAAGTTTTGATGACAGTATATTACTGAATAAGAGAAAGAAAAGTTGTGTTGTAATACGTGATACGTGTACTGGATACGACTTTCCTTGGTCAAACAGAAAAACATACGAAAATGCACACTTGATACTTTAATCATTCAGACTGAACTTTGCCATAAAATAAATGATGTCTTAAGTTATATGAAAAAACAATGAGTACTTAAATATAATTCAGTTAAATCAATTCTAATTGAATTTGTAATATGAACATTTTGAACATAACAGTTTGGGATACGAGAAAAAAATAAATTTAAAAATAAAGTATAAGTTTTACCTGAAAAAATTGTTAAAATAATTTCATTTAAGATAAAAATAACTTCAAGTAACACTGTTATATTTCTAAAATATATTTGGTATATTATGAACTTTAACATAACTTTTGAACAAATGAATTTGGTTCTACAAAATTGAAATTACAGAATAAAAAATGGCTTCTAAGAATCTTTAAGCCTTTGTACCTATTCGTATATACTCGTATTTTAGTTTAATTTCTTGTGTAAATTAATAGCTAATTAAACATTAAATTCAAATTATTCATCATAGGAAGAATAAAATATTTAAGAGTGCCTATCATATCAGACACGTTCATATATTATATATATATATATATATATATATATATATATATATATATATACAGTAACTTATCGAAATCTGTACATGAAATATTTTTTAAAAACAATGACTGTAACGTATTATGTTCAGGATATAATATAGGTACCCCAAAACAATAATTATTAAAAAAAATGTCTGTTTGGGTATGCGCGTTTCACGCAAAAAGTACAGAACCCATTTTAACTAAATTTTGTATAGTGACAATAATGATAACTTATTACTCGGGTCAACATTTAGGATATTTTTTACTAAAGGAAATTCTTTCATTCCCACTCCATTCAGTCCTTAGAAAACTAAAATTTCTAATGCTGGCTGATGGCTATACCTTAAGAGTTACATCAAAACAATGTACTAGAAAACTGTAGGCCTTAAAAAGACCTATAGGAAAATCTGCAATAGCATAAGTTTTCTACTAAGGTAGACTCGCAATATCTATTTATATCTACTTAAATCGAACCTAGAGACGTACACGTGCGAAGTGAGGGTAACTCGCTTGTTAATAATATTATTCACTAGCATTGCCTGCGGCCCGCGTTCAGATGACCAAAAACAAAATTCTTAGGTTTTACATATTAGTATAGGTACTCTCACAATGCAGTTTTTGTATTTTTTCTCAGAAATGAGATATTTTCCCGCGGTAAAAAGTATCCTATATGTTGACCCAGATAACCACCAGCTATCACCATACCAAATTTCATCAAAATCCCTCCAATGGTTTTTCTGTGATGCGGTAACAGACAGACAGACAGACAAAAATTCTAAAAACTATAGATTCGGCCTCTGTATCGATAATAATGTCTATTTCAATAAGATTTTCCAAAAAATATTTAATGTACAGATTCGGCTTAGTTACAATTTTATTATATGTATAGATTACTTATACTACCTATATTGCTATCATCATAATCTATATATTAAGTTATAACCCACGCATCTATTACGATCAGGAGCACTACTGATGTTTTCGACAGGTTTATCCACCTGTAAGGGACTCTGTTAAATATTTGTTATTCGCATTTGCCACTTAGATAAGATTTCAAAATATTATTGTTAAGTCCGAAGTAATAGTAAAATTTGTACTTTTTAACTACAGAGATATGGTACTTCTAGGATTCTAAATAACTCTATAAGTAATTATTGGTAGCTCCCCTTAGCGGTAGATTTAGTTCTTGAAATTTATATGGACCATACTAGAGGTATACGTATCATGTTCATTTTGAAAAGAAAGTAGTTCAAGGGCTAGCCGCTGTATCTCACAAAAAAAGGGGGGCTCTCATACAACAGACATGATTTTTTGCCGTTTTTTAATACGCGAATCTGACTCGCACTTGGCCGGTTTTTTAATTATTATTGGTGTAATGACGTCACACACTCTCCATAAGCGACAATATTATTTCCGCACGAACACAAGCTTGAAAATGTTTGTCTTACATATTTTGATAGAAAAGCGTAATCGACTTTATAGTACACTATCTACATAACATTATCGAAAAGATATTCTTCAGATTTTTAGCTTTATCGTAAAAGAAAAGAGGGTTTGAATAGGTGACTTTCTCGAACAATATACTTCTATTTCTTTGCATACTGAAATGTTTTATATATACGAAACATATATTTGTAGTATGTACATATATCAAAGGCAGTGGTAGCCCAGTGGTAACGCGATCGCTTGGGAAACCGAGTGAAGCAGGTTCAAATCCCGGGTCTCGCACCTTTGATATTTTATGTGCGAATCATTTCTAACATGATTACCACTTGCCTTACGGTGAAGGAAAACATCGTGAGGAAACCTGCATGTCTGAGAGAACTTAGCAAGTTTTCGAAAGACATGTGAAGTCCGCCAACTCGCACTTGGCCAGCGTGGTGGACTATGGCCTGATTCCCCTCGTACTGAAGGGAGGCCCGTGCCCAGCAGTGGGACGATAAAAAGGGCTGAATACATGTACATATATCGAATATTCGATTCAAATATTCCCAAACGGTGACGATAGCCTGGCGTGGTGTTTGAGTCCCGATAGAGGCAATTTTTTATTATACTTATAATGCTTCCGCGCATTTTTGTTATTTTTTCATATTATAGTCTCTCAAAGGATTTGAGATGTTCTTTTCAAAATGGAGACAACTGAACATACAATAATGCAATAACATATCGGCCACTTATTGTCGCAAGTGGAGCTGCGGGAAAAAGTAATATAAGATATTTAATGATAACTATGTCCTCCTGACTGATTCCGACCACGGCGGCCAATTAATTACTGAGACTGGCCAATTAATTACTGAGACTAGCCAACCGCCCAGGAGATATTGTAGTGCACAAGTGTACGCGCCAACACAATTGCACTCTCTATTCCTTTCACTTTCAAGGTCCGATGGGACGATACTTCGACACGACCTGTGGGACCGACGGTTTTACGTGCACTCTGAAGCACAGGGGTGTACCACCATCTTCCTTCTTCCTTAATACTACTAAGAATATCTTAACAGAAAACTCAGTAAGTGAATTTGGGCTGACCTGAGCTATATATATATATATATATATATATATATATATATATATATATATATATATATATATATACATCTATACTAATATTATAAAGAGGTAAAGTTTGTGATCTTGTGAGTTTGTGAGTTTGTGACGTTGTAGGGGGTAATCTCTGGATCTACTGAACCGATTTTCAAAATTCTTTTACCAATAGAAAGCCACGTTCTTTCTGAGTGTCATAGGCTATATATTAACCTGAAAAATGAAAAGGCTTTTTCGTGGTAGTCGCAATTGCAAAGTAAGTCGGAGAAAAAACGGTCGAACGAAAAAGTTTCTTACGAACGCTGCCTTAACGATGAGAGATATATGATTATGTTCTAGAGAAAAGTTGTAGAGCTTAATAATGCCTACAAAAAAAGTCAGCGACAGCATATATCTAACTTTTATATTTAAGTCACAAAAGGTAGTTTGTTATATTAAAAAAATAATTTAAATCGGTAGGTCACGTTTATTGGTCATATTATCAACAATTATGAATCCTTATCAAAATAAGTAAATTTATCGTCTAAAATGTTTAAAACAACAGACTTTTCCCTTTTACTGCATATAATTTGGACAAATGGTTAAAGAGATAATACAACATATTCGTAGGTATGGACGAACCCAAGCGAGCTGTTTGTCTGTTTTTCTGTTTGTACGGGCTAATCTCCGAATCTATTGGACCGATTTAAATGAAATTTTACATGGTAGTACCTTATATCCCCGGGCAACATCTTAGATACTTTTCATTACGGAAAATTAAAGGGTTCCCGTGGGATAGTTAAAAAAACTATTGCAACTTATACAGCTTAGTACACAAAAACTACTAATTGGATTTTAATGAAACTTTACAATAATATAGCTCATACATAACAAAAATAAATCTGCTACTTTTCATCCCGGAAAATTAAAGAGTTTCCGTGGGATAGTCAAAAAACTATAGTAACTTATATACAGCTTAGTACACAAAAACTACTGATTGGATTTTGATAAAACTTTACAATAATTATAAATAATTATATATTATTATTAGTTCATACATCAGAATAACAAATAGGTTACTTTTTATCCCGGAAAAGTGTACTGTTCCCGTGGGATAGATGTTTTTGTTTATTTGTAACGTATTATGTTCACAACATAGACCCCAAAACAATAGTTATTAAAAAAATTGTCTGTTTGTCTGTTTGTCTGTCTGTCTGTTTTTGCGTGAGCGTTTCACGCGAAAAGTAATGTACCGATTTCAACGAAATTTGGTGAAGTGATAACTTATTACTCGAGTCAACATTAAGGGTACCTTTTGTATGTATGTATTTATATATGTATGTATTCAGCCCTTTTTAACGTCCCACTGCTGGGCACGGGCTCCCTTCAATACGAGGGGGATCAGGCCATAGTCCACCACGCTGGCCAAGTGCGGGTTGGCGGACTTCACATGTCTTTTGAAAACTTGCTAGGTTCTCTCAGACATGCAGGTTTCCTCACAATGTTTTACTTCATCGTTAAGACAAGTGGTAATTGTGTTAGAAATGATTCGCACATGAAAATATCAGAGGTGCGAGACCCGGGATTTGAACTTGCTTCACTCGGTTTCCCAAGCGAGCGCGTTACCATTGGGATACCACTGCCTAGATACCTTTTACTTCAAGAAAATCTTTCTTTCCCACGGGAAAATACAATAACTGGTTTTATCGAGTCCTCCCTAGAATCCTTCCGCTGGCTAAGCCTTAAGACATACATACATTGAAACAATATACTAAAAAATTGTTGGTCTTGAAAAGTCCTACAGAAAAGTTCCGAATTGTGTATGTCTATCTCCTAAGTTACACTCGCAATATTTATTCTTATTTATACGTATAATAAAACTAACTTAGTCAAATCGATGTGCATGTTTCACGCAAAAAGTACTCAACCGATTTTAACTAAATTTTGTATAGTGATAAAACTTAGTACTCAGGTCAACATTTAGGATACCTTTTACGACAGGCAAATTATTCATTCCCACGGGAAAACACAATAACTGGTTCTATCGAATCGTCCTTAGAAATTTATATGGTTAACGTTGGCTCAACCTTAAAAGATAGATCAAAACATTGTGCAAGAAAATTGTAAGTCTTAAAAAGGTCTATAGAAAAGTTCTACATAATATATGTCTATCTCCTAAGGTACACTCGCTATAACTATTTTCATTATTATATATTACTGTTTTATTATAAGTTATTTATTCTATCTATACATATAATAAAACTGTAGAGGTTAGAAAAAAAATGCTAAAACCCGAGTCAGTTCTCTTCTTACATCCCGAAAGAAGAGAAAAAGAACAAATTCAGTTTTTTTTCAATTTTTTTGTTTCTCTGTCTGTTTGTCTATTTGTATGGACTAATCTCCGAAACTATTGAAACGATTTAAATGAAATTTTGCATGATAGTACCTTATATCCCCGGTCAACATCTAAGATACTTTTCATTTCAGAAAATTAAAGAGTTTCCGTGGGATAGTTAAAAAAACTATAGTAACTTATACAGCTTAGTATACAACAACTTATCCTCCTAATTTAATAAAATTTGGCATGCTGATACCTTATATTGCCGATCAAACAACAAGTTACTTTTCATCCGGAAAATTCATCATTCCGGAAAAATGAACGGTTCCCGTGGGATAGATCTGTTTGTGCTTTTCTAGAGGTGAACCCGAGCGAAGCGAGGGTGAGCCGCTAGTATATATATATATATATATATATATATATATATATATATATATATATATATATATATATATATATATATATATATATATATCATGATCAGTGATGGTCAGGAAGATGACCAGTGGCACACCGACAGCAGCGCCACCTACTGGGTCTGTTTTCAAACCATCCAGGAGCCCATTCAAATATACACAAAAAATTCCATCTAAATCGGTCCAGTCCAGATATATATATATATGTAAATCTTGTTCTAATGGGGAGAATGTCTATGTGATCCATTTGTTTTTTACATTTTTTACATTTGTGATTTACGAACCTCTTATATACATAGGGGAATCTAGACAAGTTGTTGAATGTGAAGTATTATTTATTTACATGATAAATCGAACTTGCGAGACCCGCCCTAGATTCGTTCAGGCCCTCAGAACTCTTTTCGCGTTTTTAAAAATTGGTCTGAACTACGTTTTTCTTTTCAATTATAAGAGCATACGGAGATGCCTTATTATTATTTTTTTTTAATTTGAATATATACTGAAGATTATTAATTAAACTGAATATATACATACGCCTTGAGTCGTTCTGTCGTCTCCATTTGACTATGGTTTCAATGAGAACTTTTTAAAATTCTCATTTCATTGAAATAAATCCAGACATTTTCAGGGAATGAACGTATAAATAAATACAGTGACAAAGATTAATTCAAACAAATAGCCAGAAATTATAGAAATAAAATTATCAATATAGTATATGATCAAATTGTACAGGAGTTACGTTGTAGGATGTCTTTCAGTAACGTTAATTTGGTCGCAATTCAAAAGTACTATATCGATTTCGATCAAATTTCGTGTCATAGATAATTAAATTTTTAATAATTAAGTAAAATTCACCGTTAAGATTGTTTTTTTTTATTTTCATTACTTATAAACCCCATTCCCTGCATTGAGATTAAAAAAAAATCATTCATTCGTTCTTTAAAAATCATGTCATCAATCATAATTGACAAATAAAATAACATAGAGCCCAACTTCAGGCTGCTACTGAGAATCTCTTATCACCACCTGGTAAATTTCTAAGAAATTAATTAAATTTCTAAGAAATCTATTGTTAACTGTAACGCCAGCGTGTCCGCGGTCGTGGAGGGATTAATATAAACCTCTAATTTATTTTTGGCCTAACCCGGAAATCGAAATCAGATCCTGCATTTTTACTACTGTCGTTGTTTTAAATGACTCTATATATTAGTAACTTAAGTAAGTAGATATATAATAACTTGAACAAAGCACCTTCAATTAGCTAGTTTGAGAGAAACAATGTTAAAGTAACACATATTTTGACTTTAAGTTGGTCTAACTTTTCTAGAAAACTGAGAAGAATATAAGTTAATTATTTTTAAGTTTTCAACATAAAACAAAGGAGAATAATAAAACTTTTGACTTGTAACAAGTAACTTGACTCTTCTTGAGTTTTAAAATTTGTGTTATATACCTTCCTAATATAATAAAGCAAAAACTAAATGAAAATTATTAGAAAAAACTTAAAGAAAACCAACTTGAAAACACTAAAAAGTTAAAAATATCTAAATGGGAGTTTTCATTTACTATAGATAATCAGATATTTTTGGAGTCTGAAACTTTAAAAAAATACAACCGAATTGAGAACCTTCTCCTTTTTGAAGTCGGTTGAAAATAGCATCTTTTAGAATTTTTATTCAAAAGATGAATAGATCTTTTATGGATTAAGGTAATAAATTCTACAGTCGTTATTGAGCTTGCCACATAAAGAATTTATATTAAAATTAAAAATATACTGATGAGCAAAGCTTAATATTGGTACGTTCTGTGAGTTCTGGGATCGGAAAGTAAAGTACTACAGATGTTTGATTACTTCTGGTTCGCAACAGTCACTTCCGGTGGCTCACAATCACACGCAGTATATACACAGTTCTGGCTAAATTCAATCTTTGAACACTATTTTTCACCAATAATTACACTTTCACTATGACTTTACTTCACTTACCCATTATCACTTTTCACTTTTTCGTATTTCTTCCCAATCTTCTCTTAGCTTCGAAATTGAATTCATCTCTCGAGACACTGCCGACCTTTTTATATGCATAAACAAAGAACATTCTAGTATTCGAAATTTCGAAACTTTTCTAATAATTTCAATTATTTTCTGGAAAATGTTTTGTTACTCTCTTACACACGGCAATTTACAATTAACTGCAGTTCTTGTCCGTTAATTATCATGTTGTCATCAAGTTGTCTTAGGTATAAAGCATACTCCAGACGTGCTATTTTTAATTATTATTTTTAGTATAATGAATGATGCTACACACTCTCCACTATGCGACAATAATATTCCGTCACAGAATACCTTGCAGATATGAATGATGTGCAGAACTAATTCTAGTTGATACTCGTAGGTAATAATCACTAAAAGACCATAATTATTATATTACAGTTCGGTTCATATTTTTCGGTTCATTTTCGCTTACTTATTTTAGAAGAACTGCCTTCCTATCCAATGACAGCTTCCTCACGAACCTACAACACTGAAATTTAATTAAATGTAAAAATTGATAGATAAAAATAGCTTGTAAAAGTTTATTTGAATAAAGTATATTATGATTTGATTTTTGATTTAATTCGGATGATCAACTTTATTTGGGTTATATTTAAAATAAATAGTAATGGTGCTTTTTATTATTAATTAGAAAATAGCTTACGAGTAAGGCCCAAGATTGCATGTGACATACTGAGTAGAGTAATAGACTATAATAAAACATAATCAGGTAAAGATAAAACATAAGAATTATTATTAACCAGCTAACCCGACAGTTAGTTATTTTATTCTAATTTTATAATATTTGTGAATGTATGACCTTTAAGTACATAAAAATTCTATAGAAATAAACCCTTACAATATCTACCAAATTTTCTCTTTTTTCTAGATGACTCGATCGAACTATTACGAACATTCTACGAGTACAAACAAAATTATCCAATTCGCTCCAGCTGCTCTCAAGCGATGCTCTTACCAAAGAATAGCATTTCATTTTTATTATATAGATTTTAATGTTCTTAAAAGAGTTTAACAAAGTACGTTAAAGAAAAATAAATTGACATTTAAAATATATCTCTTTTGTTACAGATGGCACAATGTACATACTTACAAATGCAAGCACACCGATGTATGAATACAACACGACGGAAAACGATTACACTCCTTATAAAGAGAGAATCGAAACTTACTTGGTGCCAGTAATATTTGCTATCATTTTCATCGTAGGCGTTTTGGGCAATGGCACACTTGTCATAGTGTATGTCAGACATAGAGGCATGAGAAATGCACCTAATACGTAAGTTTTTACTTATTTTTATTTTTGCTTTTTGATTCTTATTTTTTATACTCTACCGTAGACCAGTTCGATTCCTACTCAGGGTAAATGATCATATTGACAATATATTTATAATGTAAATATATTTGTCAAATAATATATATTGAAATTTAACTTGCGTAAATGCAATTTCTACTGTAGAAAATATAAAATAAAGGAAGGGAAGGAAAAATAGGCAATAAGTTATAAGTATGTTTAATAAATATTTACTTGGGTTATGTTAAGATAAAGGTCAAAACTGTGTTTCATAATACTTTTTTCTAAACGAAAACCAAATATATATGTATATCTCTACTCCACCCACTTAGCAAATATTTGTTTTCATCATGTCATACTTTAGTGGGCGAAAGGTTAGGTACTTTGAATAGGGTCGACCCTTAAGCAATACACCTTTAAAATAGAGACAAAAATAAAAAAAAGTGTGTATATATGGTGTACAAGTTGGATACATTTACAATATAAAAATAATTTAGATACTTTTTAGTTACTATGTTAAAGAATGTAACCATACCTTTTTTTTAAACAGTTTTATTTATCTTGCCCTGTTTGTTTTTTGGTGTCTTTAGTCATTGAAATTGTACCACTATTCTGTTGACTGACTGATCTGATATTTGGAACACACCGTTAGTTATGATGACAATACAATTGAATATATTCAGTATCATTGTAAACCCAAAATGGCCGCCGCCACAAAATGGCGGACTACATAATTTTTCACAACACACTCAATATGGGCATCGAATCATAGGGTTTGACTAGTAGAACAAAGTGTAAGGCGGAGAATATAGACAGTTTAAAATAAAAAATATAAAAAAAAAAAAACTTGAAAATAAAGAAAGGAAAAAAAAAACTAATCAACCGCTCATATCATTATAAATGCTATTTACTTATTTACTCAGATTATGTTACGCCCGACGATTTTATGTTTGAGTCTGATCAATGCCCTAGATTGATGAGGAGAGTAGTGTGATGACTGGTACCTAGGATCTAAGTAATTATTTTTTAGCTTTTAGTTCAATATTTGTTTGTTTTGAATAAAACCGTTTAACATTAAAAAAATACTTATTTTATTTAAAATGAAAATTACTTATGAAATATATGTCATCACTGTTTAATAAATTCTTATTATATTCTAATTGATTATATATAGTAGATAGTATATAAAATTATAATTGATTTAATTTTAATATCAAAACAAAATTAATGTTACAAACAGTATTTAATTTCGCAGATACATATTCTCACTAGCGCTCGCAGATTTGCTTGTCATATTAATATGCGTGCCGTTCGTGTCAGTCATCTACACGTTAGAATCGTGGCCATGGGGAGAGGCTATATGCAGGATATCCGAGACTGGCAAGGACATAAGTATAGGGGTATCCGTATTCACGCTCACTGCTCTATCGGCTGAGAGATATTGTGCTATTGTCAACCCGTTTAGAAAGCTTCAGGTAAATTTTGTTCATCCTATATCTATACATATAAAAAAAATTGTAACTAAGCCGAGTCTGTACATTAAATATTTTTTGGAAAATCTTATTGAAATAAACATTATTGTCGAAACAGAAGCTGAATCTATAGTTTTTAGAATTTTTGTCTGTCTGTCTGTTACCGCATCACAGAAGAACCAATGGAGGGATTTTAATGAAATTTGGTATGGTGATAGCTGGTTATCCGGGTCAACATATAGGATTGTCAGAAAATGTCTTATTTCAGAGAAAACATACAAAAACTGCAATGTAAAAACCTAAGAATTTGGTTTTTGGTCATCTAAACTCGGGTGGAGCCGCGGGCAGTGCTAGTGCTTTAATATAGCTTTTGTATATTGAATCACGTTGTAGCGTTACTTAGAATGATAGTTTTAGAATATGATAAATCAATAGTCGATAAGAGCTTTTATAAGGTTATAAAGCTTCGAATCAACATACGAACGAGTATATGCTTAATGTAAAGATATAAAACTGAGGAATTTTGTTTGTTTGTTTGAAAGTGGTAATCTCTGAAACTACAAAACCCATTTCAAATGTTTGTCTTAGAATTTTATAGCTTATTCATTAAGGAATGTAATGGGCTATCTAGCATAACGCTTTTACCTTTGCGAACGGTACAATCACACATATCTACCTACATACGTATATATAAGTTCAAGAAATAGAATTTTCAATCCTACACAAATTTTATATTATATTTGTTTAGATAACGATTGATTAACAAGACTAGAGATGTAATTTTTAAATGAATAACTCAAGTTTGCTTTTGAAACGTTTGCGTTTTTAGAATGCTATTTCCAAAACAAGTTTTATCTATTCTGTTATAAAACATACAATTTCAACTATCTGTTAGCCATTGTACCCTAAATTGTATGTATGTATGTATGTATGTATGTATGTATGTATGTATGTATGTATGTATGTATGTATGTATGTATGTATGTATGTATGTATGTATGTATGTATTTATTCAACCCTTTTTAACGTCGCACTGCTGGGCACAGGCCATAGTGCGGGTTGGCGGACTTCACATGTCTTTCGAAAACTTGCTAGGTTCTCTCAGACAAGCAGGTTTCCTCACGATGTTTGTCCTTTACCCGAAGGCAAGTGGTAATCATGTTAGAAATGATTCGCACATGAAAATATCAGAGGTGCGAGACCCGGGATTTAAACCCACTTCACTCGGTTTCCCAAGCAAGCGCGTTACCACTGGACTACCACTGCCTTGTACCCTAAAATGATAAAATAAAATTTTACAACTCTATTTAATTAGAATAGTCTAAAATTAAAATTTAATGTGACCTTATTGTCTGCAGGAATGGTTAATTTAGTCGTAGTAATTAGTATATAGCACGTCCTTAACTAAATGCTCCTTAATTAGGAAGTTGGGAATAGTCGGCTCGTTAGAGAACTTCATTGTAACATTTGTACATGTTATATTTCGGTTCGCACTTCTTTGTTTTTAATATGTAACTTATACTGTAATAGTATAGAATAGAATAAACTATATTTTTGCCCATACACTGCTTAAAAATCAAATAATATAAGAATTAAACAACTTATAGATGAATCAAATAATAAATAAAATAAAAATAAAAAAGCCTTACATTTCTTGCAAAGTTAAGACAAGGAAAAAAAATTTTTTAACCTAAAAGTTATTAAATGCTATCGTTAGTAATTTAAGTAAAAAGGATTATTAGTACTTAAGTGTCTATATATTATGATTGTTAGCGTTTAATTTTCTATGTTCATAATATACCTATAGAATCAAACAATACACATATATAATATGTATATATAAAATACACTAAATAAAAAATATACAAACAAGAACAATATAAAAATCTCCACAGCAGTGTATTGTTACAAAAAGGGTGTTTACTCAACCTGTGTTGAAAACTTTTTTGGGAAAAAGTTGTTCCATTGTAATGTTTATATGTAATTAAATTATAATTAATGAATACAATAAAAATAATAATAACGTACTTAAAAGCCTGGGTTATAAAAATTTATAAAATGGTAAAAAAAAAAACAGATCACATATTATAAGTCATAAATATGGTAATATTATAAAGTTGATTATTGGGTTCTCATACCTATACCTCAATTCTCTAATTAACTGCCTCGGTGGTGTAGCGACTAGCATGTACGGCTGCACACTCGGAGGTCCTGGGTTCGAGTCCTGGTTCGGGCCAAGTTTAGTTATTGAGTCTTTCTGTATAGTAAGCCTCAGTAACAGCCCGGAGTTAGAAAGTTGGCGGTGTTTCACCCCGTGCCTCGGAGAGCATGTAAAGCCGTCGGTCCTGTGCCTTAACTCTCACTGGTCGTGTCGAGCAGTCGTCCCACCGGAGTATGAAAGTGACAGGAATAGAGAGTGCACTTGTGTCTGCGCGTACACTTGTGCACTATAATATCTCCTGCGCAGTTGGCTAGTCTCAATGAGATTGGCCGCCGTGGCCGGAATCGGCTAGGAGAACATCATCATCCCCTCAATTCTCTCTCAATGTCTAAGTAAAATAGAAGAAAAAAACATACCCGATACAAATTTAGAAATGCACACGAGCATAAAATAATACGAACATTTCTAAGTATTTAGGAATGTGAATATCAAAGTGAATTCATCTATTCATACAAAATGAAGTTTTATAACATTTTTTCATTTCAGCTTCGCAAGTTGCCACTTGTATGTGCGACAATCATATGGGCTGCTGCACTCATCTTTGCAGCGCCAGCAGCGCTCTTTTCTAGCACAATCACAGAAGATATATACACCAACGTTTCTATTGTTTATTGTTCGCCTTATCCACCTGAGTGGAATAATTATTCTAAGTAAGTCTAACATTTGCATAAATTATAAGGAAGGTTTTATAATTTTTAATGAGTCGTCTAAATTTTGATGGGAAATTTTGAGGTTGCGTGTTCGATTCTCGTGTAAAGTAAATTAAATGAATATTAATCAGAAATTATTGAGATAGTCCACGCCGCCTATATGTACTTTACTATGTACGGCCTAATAGGTTTATAAGTACTCAGTAAGCATAAAATAAATATATTTTTCCTAAAGAACGATCTACATTTTTTATATTTAGCTCAAAATGCAATCCTGGTAAGTAAAGTCGTCGAGAATATGAAATTTCCTAATTTATACTGTCTTAGATTTACGCGAATATTTGACATTTTAAATAAAATTATATCCCATCAAAAACATTCTATAAAAAATTGCAAGTCTCGCAACGCATTTCTTCTACCGCAAAAAGCTATGAGATGTAATGTAAAACCAAGTCGGTTAATTTATTCATTACCTATCTATGGAAGCATATATCCGACAACTTTGTCATAAATCGTTACCGAATTAGTTAAGTTACAACATTTTATAGTGACCGTATTAATATTAGATATATTTATTTCTTTAATTAATAGAATGACTTGGCCATCGCACGGAAACATAATCACATATGAGTCTACTACTTTAAATAGTCCTAATTAAACATATCATGACCAAGATGGACGGACGACTTGGTCAAAGTCGCTGGAGCCCACTGGATGCGGATGGCACAAGACTGGTTGTCGTGGAACTTTTTGGGGGAGGCCTATGTCCAGCTGTGGACGTGTTTGGGCTGAGATGATCTGAACATAGCACTAGCGGGTCAAATTTATGTATACACTAACATAAATAATGCACTCAGAACGCTAATTTCAAGTAAATTTTGTTATTTGTAGATTCTATTATCATGTGCGATGGCCAAGTCATTCTATTAATTAAAGAAATAAATATATCTAATATTAATACAGTCACTATAAAATGTTGTAACTTAACTAATTCGGTAACGATTTATGACAAAGTTGTCGGATATATGCTTCCATAGATAGGTAATGAATAAATTAACCGACTTGGTTTTACATTACATCTCATAGCTTTTTGCGGTAGAAGAAATGCGTTGCGAGACTTGCAATTTTTTACAGAATGTTTTTGATGGGATCTCATTTCTTTTTGTAAATATTTCTTCTTTTTCTCTTTTCTTGTACTATTTCTTGTGTGTCAGCTAAGGACTTTTTAAAAGCCCACTCCTTGTCTCTGTGGGCTTTTTTCAGAGGCTTTGATATAGGTAACAAATTTTGACAAGTCTGGATGATAAAAAATCTAAGTCTATTGTATTGGGAAATTACGGATTCCTGGACTTTAATACTACTATCTTATGCATTAAGTATAAATATGTATAGTTAATTTAACGAATATTTTAATTTCATTGTTGACCCTAAATACCTACCCCGATACTGATATTCGACTTACATAAGTTTAATGAGACGTGTAGATTTATGTGTCTATCTGCAGCATAGTAGTTAAATCCCGAAAGTTGTATTCCATTCCATTTTAAAAGTAATTTTCGAAGAGATTGATATTTCATGACCTCTATATTCCATGATCTAATAGGTGGGTACAATTACGAGCAATGAGATGTTGACAAGGTTTTTTTATTTTTAATTCATATCAACATCATACTTTGTAAAAGAAAATGTACGAGCTTTGTTTCAAAATTAAGTAATCGTCAAGTTGTTTCTTAATTAGGTATATATTTTATTGAATTCATTATAAATAACAGTAATCGAATATTAGTAGATAGAAACTATACACGCTTCACATTACATTTATGTACCCATTTGTATATGCATAAAAATTATACAGCTACTAAAACAGGTTAAAATATTATTTTCGCATTTAAAACATACTTTTCTAATACATATAGTTGCAAATATAAACATTAATAAATAGACGAATCGAAATTAGGTTAGTAATTACGAGGGAACATAGGATCGGACATACAAACATACATACCTATAGGTTAGAAGGTTTACAAACACTAACCTAACCACTTTTTACAGTGCAACTATTGTATAATTAATTAATTTACTATTAATTATAAATTTTATTACAATATATGTTTTAATTTATATATTAAACATATTATTTCTTAAAACTATATACAATATTGATAATTACATTTTAGTCATCACTAATACTTACAGTATATCCACTATTTACCCATCTATCCATTTGGGTAGTTTAAGTGACGAAAAATGATATGTATGAACTGCAAAAATAACTTTGTAATCCCATATATCGCATATCTATTTGTATAGGAATACAAAGTTACTTATGCAGTTTGTATATCTCGAAAACAGGAGTGAAATTGCATGATGTTTGAGTTTTTCCTTGCGTTATAGCCTAAACACTAATTGTGTTAAAAATTTGAAGCTCCTATGTCTGCTAGAAGTACCTTAGAATTTTGATGATCGGTGAGTGAGTGAGTGAGTGAGTGTGTGAGTGACGATATTAGCGAATTTTGATCTGCAACAGTTCTTAAACTACAGGTTCAAATTGAATGTAATTTGGAAATATGCCTAGTATTATTATGTTCTTTTAGTCACTGAAAATTCAGGCTTCTAGCTTTATCCATAACGAAGTTATGGGGGGGTGGAAAATGCTCTGAATCGCTTCGAGAAAAGGATGGTACTGTCGTGCCCTTTTTTGCTCGACTTGGCGGGGGCACTCCGTGCCCCCCGATTTTCGGTTTTAACGCGGATTTATTTTGGTTTTTGGTTCTCGACGGGACGTTTCGAATGTTTGATCAATAATCATGGTCACGGGAGAGACTAATTTTAGATGTCTCAAAGGTCATTATATAGTTGTTATTCGTTTTAAGTTAGTTAAGTAGATTTTATTGTTTTTAAAATGCAAAATTTTAATTTTTAACTTTCCAACCAAGTTCTGTCGTAGGACAACATTCGCCTACTAGACCAGCTAAGGTTAGTATGGAGTAGCGCCCCTGTTGTTTAATTTTGTAATTTGACTACAAATGGACTGTCAGACATGACAAAAAAGGGGATATTATAATACTGATGTTTTAGCCATTTGAAAAGTGAAATTCAGTTCTTTGGTGAACGCATCACTTGACAAAAACTAGACTGATAGAGAAAAGTTTTAGTCTAAAATGTTCATGATTATGTTAATAACTTTTTTAATTAAAAAATATCCAAAAAATTAGATAACATGGATAAAATTTAAGTGTTTCTTTTCTATATAATTTTTGTGTGACCTCAGAGATCATAAATTTTATTGAAAAGGACATCATCTGTCGGGTCCAATAGCAAATAAATATTCAAATGTCATAAACTTAATCTATAAAGAAATAGATGTATGTTAGTATGTTTATACCGTAAGTGTCTAAAAACAAGGCTTGCTATTGTTTGTAATACCAATTTCTTTGTATGGAATGAGGCATCTACTAATATAGTATTATGTGGTCTGTGGTAATACTAAAATGCATTAAAAAACAATTACCTGAGCGTGGGCCTGAGCAAATACCTAGACATACACATTTTTTAAGTTTACTCTGTATTGTAATTGAACACTTAACCTTTATTGCAGAGTTGACTGATGAATGATAAAATGATGAGAATTCCATCTGTTTTTTCATATCCTCGTCTGACTATTTTAATTTGAATTTTAATTAATTACGACAACTACTCGTATGTCGAAACTCGAGGCGAATGATGTTCCTTTATCAGTGTCAAGCAGTTCTTATATCTTAGAAAAAAACACTAACACTACACTATTACTAACTCTATATAGGTACCTTCTTTTAAGTCATTTTACAAATTCCAAAGGCAAATCCTTTTTAGTTTTCTTTTGAGATTCATTTAGACGCTATTTACTGCGGTTAGTTAAACTTGCAACTAAATCTTTTATCCTTTGTCTTACTGAGATATTTTTATATTAGTTTGTATTTGGTTAAGCGTATTATGAAAGTTATTTTGAATAAGATATTTTTAATGTTTGTAACATTATATAAGTACATACTAGGGACTTTTAATTTTTTTGAGCGGAACCCTAATTCTTTCTCTAAAATAAAAGTAGCCTAAGTTACTTCTCAGCTGCTACTTATAACATTAGCTGAAGCCAGTGAAAGTCCCGTCAAAATCAGCCATTTCGGATATTAGCCGGAACAAACAGACATATAGGCAGACAGACAAAAATTTTAAAAATTGTGTGCATAATGTACATTTGGTAAAAAAGCTGTTATTTTGACGTTACAAACAGGAACTTCAATTTATGTATATAAATTATATATTAATAGTGCCTAAGGAAATCTAATTAGCAATACTATATTATTTAGAACTTTTGCTCATGTATTATTTCAATACGAAACTACCACACTAACTGAGTTAAGGAAGTTCACGCATCTGATTTCTGAATACAGTTTAAATTAAAATATGATGAAATATTTTCGCAGATATCATAGCCTCGATGTAATACTTCCACGAATAGGCAAAAAGTAATCTCGATACTTTTATGGTTCACTGGCTGTAATTTATTTATATAATCTATACCTGCTTATGAATGAAATTGATATATGTTCACGATATCCAAAACCTAAATAACCGTTAAAAGGTTTTTTCTGTCTGTTTATTCTATATATTAGATTATTTTTAATAAATTGTATTGGTTGAATATCTTATCTTTATCTTATGTATAGGTTTCTATCAAGGACATGGTTTTCCATTGATAATACTATTATTTAATAAGAATGCGTATGATTGACATCAATACAGGAGGTGATACTCAATTCGAGTGTTTTTGTGTACGTTAAATGCCAATTATGCCAATAATTGAAAATCGATTGTCATTATTCTTTTCGTAATGAATATGCAAAATTTTACATCTAACAACGGATTAATTGCTTTTAAAGTAATTTTGTAACCGGATTTAATTAAGAAGTTATTTTTAATTAAGAAGTTATTTTATTTTTAATTTAGAAGTTGACGACATGTTTGGCTCAGTTTGTAGTGACCCTACTTGCCGTGCCAGCAGTCGCGCTGAGGGCATTCATTTGTGTTCGAGTCCCGCTGAGGGCATTCATTTGTGTGATGAGCACGAATGTTTGTGCTCCAGTCATGGGCGTTTTATATTTATAATATGTATATATTTAAAGTAATATATGTGTAGTGTATCTACTATCTGGTATCCATAACACAAGCCTCGTAGCTTACCATGGTACTAGATGGCGCTGTGTCTTAATGTTCCAACATATTTATTTATTATTTATTTTTAGATGGATGACATTAATTAAGGCGGTCGTTTATTACGCTTTGCCGCTCTTGGTGATCGCATTCTTTTACTCTCTAATGGCTCAACGATTACTGGCAAGTACTAAAGAGATGCCCGGAGCGTTACACGGCGGCCAAGGAGAAGCTCAGGCGAAAGCTCGAAAATCTGTCGCGTGCATGGTTTTGATATTTGTTATAGGTAAGCTACCTACGTTTTGTTCAAACAAATAAGGTTAAATGAAATTAATTATAATAAACTGATCAAATTATTATTATTATTATAATATATATATATATATATATATATATATATATATATATATATATATATATATATATATATATATATATATATATATATATATTTTTTTGTAAATTTGCGGATAATAATGAAATACATGATATAAAGACACTTGAATTTAAAAAAAGACTGCAATATAATGTCCTAAAATTTTACATTTCCGAGATATTTGAAGGTAATTTCACTACATAAAAACACTGATAAAAAACGAATGCGATGATAAAATTTAAAAAAATGCACTGCTATATTAAAATAATAATTCACATAGTTCTCGTTGATTAGTTTCCTCTGTCTATGTATCCATTTTATCAAACATCGTTTCTAAAAGAAAATCCGAATACTTCGGGTGAGTAATGCTACTTTTCATATAAAAATCTTTGAATCCTTTATACATACACTAGCAGAACCCACGGCTTCGCTCGCGCTAAAACTACAAAAAAAAAGTCTAAAAATGCAGTTTCATACAAACTGTTATCTCCTATTTTACCCCCTTATAGGAAGGATGAATTTCGAAAAATGCTAAAACAGGTGTTTATTTAATTTTATTGAAGAGCATTAATACCAAGTTTCAAGTAATTCTGTTCAAAAAGATGTTTTAGCATTTTTCGAAATTCTTCCCTTATGAGGGTCAAATAGGGGATGAAAGTTTGTACGAAACCTACCTTTTTAGTCTTTTTTATAGTTTCAGCGCGAGCGAAGTCGCGGGTTCTGCTAGTACGAGTATAATATATAAAAACCCAGTAATATATAAAAAGTGAAAACGTTACTAAAGTTAGATTGTAGTTGTACGTATGTATACGCAATTGAAAATTAAATTAGTTGATAAATATGAAAAAAAAAACATCCTCATTAAAACTTACACCCTATTATTGTTCGCTACTTTTAATTAATCACTAACAAAAGAAAAGTTTTCATTCCTCCTTTATTTGGTCTTTTATTTTGTTTTCTCAAAGTTTTATTTCCTGAAAGATCTTGGAAAAACGAAGGTTTTATTTTTCTTGTTATAATTAAAGATAAAACAAACATATTTGAAAAGAAATAGACACTACCCAAATACCATGACACTCCATCTACCTCCCATCTCTAATGACCCTCTTCCTCTTCCTTCTCACTGCGTGTCAAATAACCAGATAAAGCATAAAACAATAAATTATCACTATGTTGCACTCATCTCTAGTTTTAAAGCTTTTCTGAGTACCCAAGAGCTTTTGACATGTCTTAATTGAAGCTCTTATTTAATTATTATATCCATATTCTATATCAAATTACTGTGCTATATATAACATATTATAATATAAAGACATTTCAGAGATCCATTTTCAAAGGCGTTAGGTAAAGTATACATATTATGTACATACGTAGTCTGCGGAAGGCGCGTTTACATTGCAAAAGTAAATAACAGAGTATTTTGGTTATATACATAAGAGTACTTGTAACTGTTAGCACAGTACTAAGTTACACCAAGCAACGAGCTTTCATTACTTTAAATAATTAATTTCTGTATACATATTTGGTACAAACGAGGTTTATAATCCAATATATTTCCATTTGATTTTTATAATACCTAAATGAAGATAATGAAAGAAACAACCTAAAAAATAGACTATTATATAATTTTTTTTGGGTTCTTTTCTTTTGTTGGCATCAATAGAATGGCCAATTACAGCTCATTGTGTTACATTAAATGAGATGACTTTTGGAGCGCTGAAATACGTGCTATTAGTACGTGTTATACTCCTTTTAGCGTTATTATTGCGTATTAGATTTAGTAAATTACTTTAAAAGAGACTTACCCTCGCTTCGGTACGTTTCAAATAGATATGAATAGTTGTTGCGAGTGTACCTTAAGAGAGGAAGACTTATGCTATTGCAGATTTTTCTGTAGACCTACAATTCTCTAGTACATTGTTTTGATGTATCTCTGGTTCAGCCAGCGTTAGGCATGTAAATTTCTAAGGACCACTCGATGGAACCAGTTATTGTGCTTTCCCGTGGGAAAGAAAGATTTTTCTGAAGTAAAGGGTATCCTAAATGTTGACACGAGTAATAAGGTATCACTTCAAAAATTTTATATATATATATATATATATATATATATATATATATATATATATATATATATATATTTATATATATTTGAAATTTATAAATTGGTAATAAGTATTTGTACAAAACTATAAGTAAACTTATTTTGTTGCTCACAAAAGCAGTTGCTAACAAAGGGAATAAAATTTGCAGAAATACTTACTAAAAGAAATGAGATGAGCTGTGGTAACCATGAAGTTTGGGCTAATTTTCGCATCAATTTCGTCATCGAAAATTTGAATTTCCTAAGTTAAGCCAAAATAGGTCTGGGAGATTTTTTATGTGTACCACTAAACTTGTATGGTGAATAAAGCCTAGCTTTTGTTACAGTGTTCTTTGTTTGTTTTCTACCATACCATGCTTTGGAGGTCTGGTTCTACTTGTCGCCCACAGCGCAGAGTGACTATAACGACTGGACTCATGCTTTCAGAATAATCGCATTCTGCTTAAGGTAAGTTATATAAAGGTTAATTTAAATGTACTAAGCAATACAGCATACATATTAATTTATATTTGACTAGCATTGCCCGCGGCTCCGCCCGCGTTCAGATGATCAAAAACCAAATCCTTAGGTTTTACATATGAGTATAATTCTTACATTGCAGTTTTTGTATTTTTTCTTAAAAATGAGATATTTTCCCGTGGTAAAAAGTACCCTATATGTTGACCCGGATAATCAGCTATCACCATACAAAATTTCATCAAAATCCCTCCAGAGGTTTTTCTGTGATGCGGTAACAGACAGACAGACAGATAGACAGACAGACAAAAATTCTAAAAACTATTGATTCGGCCTCTATCGATAATAATGTTTATTTCAATAAGATTTTCCAAAAAATATCTAATGTACAGATTCAGCTTAGTTACAATTTTATTATATGTATAGATTACCCATACCTCAAAAAGTGTGCTAATGATTAACTGTAACACACAATACTTTTTTATTTTCAGGTATGAAATATCACTTTCGACAATCTTTACTCGAAATTCTTTGCTCGCCAAAGTCGCGCTAATACTATTTACGCAATTTTTGCCAGGATAATAATGAAAATCGAAAGCGCTGATAAAATCGTTTCAGTCGTTTTAAAAAAAATGGTTGGATTTTTGCATTTTTTGAATTTTTAGAATTTTTATGTATACTTTTCTGCAAGCACGTAGGCCATTTTATTCATGTCTAAGTGAATTCTGTGGAATAAATAGAAGATACCTATAGATATCAGTATTTGGATAAAAGTAGCTTTACTCAATTCGTGTTTGAAAGAAATGAGATCATATACTCGTATATCATGAACGAATAAACCACTGGACGAGACATAAAATACAAATGTATGAAAACTCGTTCAACCAAAAGACGCATAACGCACACAAAGATTTTATTACATTATTATACACACAGGTACACAATACAATATTTCTAGTGCTTGAACGTAATCGATAAAATACATATATCGATGAACCAATTAATGACATTTTAGACATTGGTTAGCATAGTCATCATATTTTACATCTTTTAATTTAAAATATCTGTATTTATTATAATAAATTAAAATAAATGAATAAAAGAGGCAATAATAATGTGTCAAATAATAATTATTTTTTAATTTGATTTATATAAATACGATGGCATTGATGGCAGCATTCTGTTGGCCTATAATAATGTTAATGAACAAATGAATATCGGGTGTATATTCCATTAATATATAATAAAAATTATTTTTTAAAGATTAAAAAAATATTAAGCTAATTTAATTAAATAAAGTGATTTTGTTGATTCTGTTATTGAATTATTTTAATTGGCAATTGATTGTCTCGGGTTAGCTTATAAAAATGTGACACTGTCCTAATATTGCTCAGTTCTTAATAAACATTTGTGAAATTAGGAAAAAGAAAAAGTGATTGCAAATTAAAGTGAGTGTTGGATCGTGAAAGTAAAATAGATCGTGAAAGTAAAGTGTTTTATTACAAATCGCCAACCCAGAAGTTTAGTGCTAAAACATTATTGTTTGATTTTGTGTAATTTATGTGTTGAAATAAAATGATCTTTATTATTATTACAATGGTATAATATTCCAATGTATATAAATGTGGTATAAAATAAAATAAAAAATTAAGTACACATACTAATTATAATTTTTGCATTTATATTTTTATGTGACTTAGAAAATATTTTTATAAATTTATTGTCATCAGATTGTAGGATACTGTGATAAAAGTTTTTTATGTTATTGTACTGTACAAATAACACAATTCATTCAGTTATTTCGTCAAATATCGATATATTTTTCGACATTGTCAAGCACTAGTCGATGTCAAATGGACTCACTCGACAGTTTAGTCATTTGTTTTGAATGGTATAATCCAGGGATTTTATGATGGTTGTCAGATGTCAACAATACATAGAAATATCGACTATATTTAACATAGTTGGATAATATGACATTTTATTTTACAATTTTATTAAATTGTGTGATAAATAACAATAAATGTAATAAAATAATGTATTTACAAGTGAAAAGAAACAGTGCTGCTTCCGCCGCTATAGTTTTTACACCATTTAACAGAACATTTAGTCATTTTTGGCAGATTGTTTGTTGACAAGTAAATGCTTGAGACTGACGCAAAAAACAAACGACAAAGGCTGAAATTTCCTGGCTACTAATAAGACAGATAAAGGTACGTCCGCTTATATGTCTGGTCCAGTGACTTATTCGTTCATGTCGTATATATTAGTTTCGTTAAGAATCAATACTGAGAAAAGGGCATATAAAATTTGCATAAAACTTCGATAAATAATAATAATTTATACCAAAAACTTGAGAAATATTGATTAATTAGTACATAAGTTAGGGCCTACTTTCCGATTAGAACTTTATCATTTGTTACACAGTCATATATTTAATTAATAACTGTGGTTAAAGCTGTTGGCCCACACTTTCGCAATGTTCGCTACTTAAATGAAAAATTTTTTAGGTCTCAGATTTTAAGATTTTGATTTAATCGTGGAGTTTTAATTATTGTTTTATGGGTATGAATTTAATATTTCAAATAAACACGCGAGAAGCGTAGGCGCAAGCCAGTATATATTATTACAAAAAAACTATAAAATATCTTATAAAGTAATATTCCAAAGTAGAATTCTACGTACAACTTATAAAAATTTTAGATCTTGCTTAAAATATGAGTTTGAGTTGCAAGTTATAAGTATCCATCGCATATAAGAACAGCTGGCGATGCAGCGGCAAGCGTATATTACCTTTTGAAGACATGTAAAACTGATATTTTTAAATTTTAGTTTCAGTTAACATTCTTATAATTAGTTTATATTAATTTACATTTTAATATACTAATAGGTTTTAAGCTGAGAAATCTAGTTTTTAAGTACTTACATATTTTTTATCTTTTTTTTTTAATTCTTAAGAGTGTTTGTAGAAAGGAAAATTTATCTAATTTAGCGTCGTCTCTTTCATACTAATTCTTTGTTTTTTTAATTAAAATATATAAGTTTATTTCTTACCTTTAAAAAATCCATTACATTCAAAATATATTACCGGCTCCTTTAGAGTAAATTTAACTAAAAACTAGAGATATCTTCCGAAACCTTCCAAAAATATATCCTATGTACAGATAATATTAATGTATATGCGAGGAAAATTTATGAGTAATTTGCATTTCATTTCAAGGGTAGGAAACTCGCATCAATCGCCGAGATTAAATCAGTTGGTGGTGAAGCGTGAGTAAACTTTCGCGGTTTTAAAACACTTGAAGTTTAAAATAGCATAAGATGATGAATATTCAGAAGTAATGTTTGTCTTGTAAAACATTATAATAACTTTAGATGCAAGATTCAAATATAAAATATTTTTTGTTTCTTCAGCCACGTGAAAAGTGTTTTAGTTCGTTTTACAAATAAACATATAACGATTAAAACAACATTAATTAATTTCTTACAGGCTACGAATAGATAATTATTTATAAGTACAAAATTAAATTAACTTGTGGAATTATTATATCATAAAAACACATGCCCGTATTAAAGATTATCCTAAAAAATATATGACTCGTTGGTCTAAGACATGGTCTGTAATGTGGGTCAAGTATGATTAAAATACTTTGATTTTGATCGAGTTATATTCAAACTTAAAAAAAAACAAACATTTGCACAAACTATCATATTTATATATTTATGCCAAAGCTCGGATGATATCGGCTAAAATCAATTTCGAGTAACATATTGTAATTTTGAGATGAAAATAAATCTAAATGTTATTGCTTTCTCGGTGTAATAAAATGTATGTAGGTCTGTGTTTGTGTTGAGGTACTTACTATATATTTTGGAACTAGCCGCTCACCCTCGCTTCGCGCGGGTTCGCCTCTAAACAAACAAAGACTAATTTATCCCACGGGAACCATACATTTTTCCGGGATAAAAGTAACCTATTTGTTATTCTGATGTATGAACTACATATATTATTGTAAAGTTTTATTAAAATCCAATCAGTAATTTCTGAAATTAGCTAGAATAAACTAAGCGCAGCGGGGGACTTTAATCCCATAAATATTATAAGTGCGAAAGTTTGGATGGATGTTTGTTACTCAATTACGCCAGAACGGCTGAACAGATCCGGATGAAATTTAGCACAGAAAAAGATTATAGTTTGAAATAGCACATACGTTACTTTTTATCCCGAAAAAATGTATGTTTCCCGGGGGATAGATTTGCTTCTTGAAGTTATACTTCTTTCGGCACGTTTGCTGCCTGACTGCCAAAAAGCGATATGATGAAGTTAGCTGAAAGCGACATGATGAAGTTAGCTGCATTCCTTTTACAAACCGAGAGTTGTGACATATGGGATGAAATCTTTAGCTATTTTTGTTCTGTTACGCCAATAAAGTATAACTTCTTACTTGCATACATAAGTGCACACACACGTTTTTTTTTTACTAAGGACAAACCCGAGCGAAGCGAGGGTGAGTAGCGAGTTTATAATATAAAGTGAAGTTTATACAAAATAAAGGTTTTATGTATTGCCTTATAAGTCACATCTCAGCAGAGATGCTGTAAGAATGCTCGCATTGTTCGCGCGCTGAATAGCAATGCCAATTCTGAAGGCGGAATTGAAGTAGTCCCCAGTGGAGTTAAACAAACAAAGCATTAAACACATTTTACAAATAAGAGAAATATTATCATTTTATTACTAATCTCATCATTTCAGTTTATTACTGGTTGGTATCACTTAATTACATTTAATATCGATCGGCTAAACAATGTTCTTAGTGTATTTGTTGTGCTACTACAAGCATTTAGTATAACTTACTATATAGTATTCCTGCCATATCACCTCCAGGTAAATTTCTAACAAATTAATTAAATTTCTAAGAAATCTATTTTTAACTATAACGCCGGCGTGTCCGCGGTCGTTGATGGAATATAGTATTTCTAGAATAACGTTGTTATAAAATCCTTTAGGATAATAGAGTTCCTTTTAATAGGGTTCGTTCCTAGTGAAAAACAAACAAATCTATCCCACAGGAACCGTACATTTTTGTGGGATAAAAAGTAACATATGTGCTATTCCATACTACAAGTATAAACTCTCTCTGTGCCAAACTTCATCCAAATCCGTTCAGCCGTTCTGGCGTGATTGAGTAACATCCATCCATCCAAACTTTCGCATTTATAATATTTATGGGATTAGGTGAAGAAAATTTAATGACAGAGGCTCATTATTTAATTTCAATATATTTTATAAATAAACAAATATCTTTGGTTAATTAGAAGATGTTCATCGTTACCGTTATAAGGAATTGGACAAAATCCATGATATTGTAATATTATAAATGTGAAAAAAATCTTTCTCTCTCTGTTCTGTAAGAATAACTCTTTGTTACCTTTTCCGGCTTAAACCGCAAAACAAATTTCAAAAAAATTTGACAAGGACAACTAATCGACCGCATTCTGTGATGGACATCTCGCTTATCACGCGAGCGAAGCCGCGGGCAATACCTAGCTACACAAAAATGTAAACCGCCACATTTGAACAGTGAACGGTCTCAAATTTCGATCACGGGGCGAGCGAAAAATAATTATTAGATTCAACTATCTATTTTATTGACTTGGATTAATTGAACATTTTTTATATTAGTTTCCTCAACTCCTGCGTCAATCCGGTCGCACTGTACTGCGTAAGTGGAGTCTTCAGACAGCACTTCAACCGTTATCTTTGCTGTCAGCGCGGTGCGTTACACCCATCTTGTAGCTCTAGGCTGTCAAGAACTGCTATATGTGAAACATCCTTTAGAAGTACGCAACGACATCGATGCAATCGGTAAGAATCGTTTTGCTTTTATTTATAAACTACTTATTTTATAAGCTCATTTCTCCCTTCAATATTTAATAATGCTTAGAAAAAATATAACTTATACATTTTATAAATACTATTGTTTTATGAAAAAATAGTAAACTTATTTTCTCATAAATTTTCTCTTTCTCAAAGGCAAGATTTTTGAGGGAATATTACAAAATACTTTTACTTCATAAGTGAAACTAATATTAAAATAATCTCATATTGTATTATTATATTGCATATTTTCGTAACTATTTAATGTAAACATACTTGTTATTCTATACGTACTCCATTCATTGTTTTTCATTTTTCCATTTTTTAACTGTACGTCATTTAAGTTTTGGTTGGATTATAATAATTTGTTTAATACGTGATTAGTTAGCATTTAAATAAAACTATTTTTTAACGAATTTTGTCGCGGTACTTTTGTTCCTTATGTTTCGAATTCTATAAGGCAAAAATTGTATAATATTTTTTAAGAAAATAATTTTAACCTCAAAATTATAAGGAATTGTGAGGAAATATGGAAATATGCTAAGGAATTTGAAAAAATAGTTTAACTCAAATTGTTTGGATTAATAGTATAACCTAATGCGTAATAACTTTTACTTATACGGATATTGAACCCACGACAGCCACCTAAATTTTCGATACTTAACAAGTAGTTATTTATTGTAGTAATAATTATATAATTTAAATAGGAATCCAACAGAAAGTGTGGTCATATCGAACTACGACTACGGCAGTTCAAAGAAGAAAAATAACATCATATCGCGCAACAGTTCGGACGGCGTCACTATCATGACCATTAGAGATTCAAATGATTTTATCACCGACGTAAACGAGAAATGCATTGACAGATAGACGGTTTAATGTTACTTATAGTATTAGTATATTGTGTATATAAAATCAAGTAATACATACAAAACAATATATAAAAACTTCATAATATATTCTTTAAATATGATATCTTCGAAAAAGTTGGTTATAAATTTAAATTTAAAATGTTCTATGATTACATTTTGCGTGAGTGTATGAGCATTGATTTGGTAGTAGCATCTAAAGTATGCTGTATATACTTACGTAAGTACCTACACGATGCGATTTATTTCATAATAGCGACTCATCCTCGCTCTGCTGGGATAAGTCAATGGATACGTTTTAACGGTTAGTATAAATTTCTCAGAGATGAGATATTTTACCGCAGTAAAAAGTATCCTATATGTTGACCCGGATAACTACTACTATATAGCTATCATCATACCAAATTTTATCAAAATCAGTCAAGTGGTTTTCTTGTCATGCGTTCCCAGACAGACAAACAGACAGACAGACAAAAAATCTAAAAACTATAGATTCGGCCTCTGTATCGATAGTAATGTCTATTTCTATAAGATTTTCTAAAAAATATATAATGTACTTACAGATTCGACTCAGTTAGAATTTTATTATCTATATGTATACATTTAAATACAATTAAATCGAAAAGAACCGCAGAGGTATCAAATCTGTTTTACATAATATATTAAGTATAATTTTAATTACTTAATTAATATCTTTAATTCACTGACAGCCAGACTTACAGTAGCCATCGCCGAATCTAAAAGGATCAAATGCACAAAACTTCCTTAAACAATTAAGGTTAGAGTAAATTTTAACAAAACCTTCATGAATATTTCCTTCAACATTAATGAAATTTTTGCTAAAAAACTAAGTTGGCTATTTTTTTAATGTTCGTAATAATCCGAATAACGTTTTTAGGAAAAAAAAATTAATTAGTAAAGAGTATACTTAATTTATTTTAATTCCTTGTATAAATATTTAGATATGAAATAAATATTTTATTAACTAAGAATTCATAAATAATTTTAAATATATATTCATAAAGAACTTTAAAGATATTGTGCTTTTAAAGTTCCATTAAAAAGACAACTAAATTTAAATATACTAAATACATAGATATAATAATTGTACAAAGGTATTAATGTTTCATTAGATATAATTAAAAAGTAATACGCTTGATGTAATTTAACTTTTATTGTAATCAAAAGATACTGAAATATGTGTAGGTTATTATAAATTACTTTAATAATATTAAAAAAAACTTTATGTTAGCAAATTCTAGTTAATTTACTATACCTAATTAATAAAAATTAAATAATAAAAAAAAAACTGTTAGTGCTAGTAACACTTGGCATTTAAAAATATATGTTAACTTTATAATAATGCGTATTCTATTTATAAATAAATAATAATTTGTGGGATGTTAATGTCCTTAAAATTATAGATAACTATTTATTCCTAAGCTGCAAAATAATAATTGCTATAATAAATTATAAGAATGTACATATTATTTATATACCTTCTCACTATCTCTATAAATGCACTCTATTCATTTAATGAATTAAATGCACATTATATGTGGATGTTATATTGTAATAATATTTTATGTCCAATAATGAGGTCGTATAGCCTTATTTTACTCTCACTGGGATTGAAATAAATTGAAGCCTTAAAAAGTAGCTTTTCATTATGAATTCTATTATTATTTTTATAAAAAGCCATAATAAATCAATAGTGTTATTATTCTTAGATGTCAAAATATAAGAAATTAATGAAGCATTCACAATGGAAGCGATATCTGCAAAGACGTTATGATGAAAAATGACCCCATATTTCCTTGTGGACTTCGTCAAATTCCACGGCGCAGGTTAAACCTGCCAGCCGTGTATTTTCTAAAGGCTCAGAGAACTTGCTCGACATAATTTTGGTTTTACTATTACCATTCTACAGCTACTTTATGATAAATGTATATGTATGATATATTATGTAAATTTTAAAACTTGAAAATTGTTGTGTTTTACGCTTTATTACAGTAAGAGATTATGGTAAGAGACGGCGAATGTTTTTTAAATTTTCTTTTGTCTTTCTAAATATTTTTGAAGAGATTCTATTCGACCTAGATATTTTATCTGTTTGAAATGATTACTACTTATAATTTATCTAAAAAAATAATTATATAAATACAAATATTATTTTATTTATTCAATTCATAAAACTAATAACTCCGCCTCCAAGGCGGAGTTATAATGATAGTGGTGTATGGTTTATCAAAATTAAGTTAAAAATTTGAGGAAAATATATTATATGAAAAGAATTTAACTATCTTTATAAAAATGTTTCCATTTTTTTATAACATTAAAGCTCGTCAATAGCTACTAAACAAAATTAAGGAAAATCGGTCGACATTCTGAGGAGAAAAAGGTACTAGCCAGTTTTGTCTTTGCCTATTTATATATACTCGTAGATATGAGACTACCCTTGAGGTATAACTTATACAACTAAAAATCATGAAAATCGTTTTTCAATTATTGAAAGAAATCTCATATACAATATATATCCATACTTATTAACTTCTTCTTTGTGAAGTCGGTCAAAAATATTAAAATAAAATAATAATAAAAAAATATAATTGAAAATTCTAGTCATAATTATAATGCTACTTATAATAAATTATTTACCATACCGTTCCTACAAATATAAAATTATTATAACAAGAAGTGGCTCAGTGGTCGAAATTCGACCATCTTCATTATTTTTTTATAATTTATTAAAATACTCTACCGTTTTGTCTTTACCTATCTATATAAAAAAAAAACTAAGTGTTTCGTTTTTTTATTTAAAACATTAAAACTAGTTAACATATTTAAAAAAAAAAAAGAAATTCGGTTGGCAAAAAAAGGAGAAAAAGGTACTGAACTGTTTTGTTATTGCCTATTTATATATAGAATTTTTTTTTTCATTCGCCTACTAACTTTCCCCCGGACGAGACAGTTCTTAGTGTAGCATTAAAAGCTATGCGATACCTTTATCTTATAAGATCTATTAAATAAATGTATGTATGCACCTCCTTCATTTTCCATAGAATATACTTATAATTTATAAACCAAAGTTTGATTTTCACAGTAAAATAAAATATGGTATATCACATTCAACGTTTTAAAGAAGACATTATTACAATTATATGTTTAAGCGAAATGAGATAAAATAACTGCACTCTAGATTAAGTGTTAATAATAATTTTGTAATTATTGCTAAGTTACTACTATATTAAGGCATGTTGTCTGAAATTATTTTGCTGTATATGAATGTAAATGATGTTGTTTTAAAATAAAGCAAGTTAATGACACATTTTGGTATTTTAATTTCTACATACATACAATCTGAATTCTTTGAATGTGTATATATACATACATACATACATATATATATATATATATATATATATATATAATATATATATATATATATATATATATATATATATATGAAATGGCTGGATAGATTTGGATGAAATTATATACAAACAAAAACAAATCTATCCCTCAGGAACCGTATGTTTTTCCAGAATACTACTCTAACTAGCCTATATGTGATTCCAGACTATAATCTATTTCTGTGCCAAATTTCATCCAGATCCGTTCAGCCGTTCTGGCGTGAAAGAGTAACAAACATCCATACATACAAATTTTCACATATGGATAAAATTATATACAAATAGACCTGGAGCCAATGATCTGGAGCAACATATAGGCTATTGTCAGGCACCTAGAGACGTACACGAGCAAAGCAAGGGTAAGCCACTACTAAAACATAATTTTCGATTGCGATATTATAGTAAATGTTTTACTCTCATAGTCTGATGGGACGATAATTCCACACGACTAGATAGATCTAGACGTCTTTACGTACACATTAATCCCTCGGAGTTTAATATCGACGACTGTCAAACTACGGGCTATTACTGAGAAATTCTTGACTGAAAAACCCGCTTTTACTCTTATCCGAAATTTGGACCCAGAAATTATTGTTATTATTTATATAATACTTTATTAAACAGAATATGTTCTTATATCTATAATAAAAATTAAATATTGTAGGTAATATATACAAGTATTTTGGTATAATTACGTATGTATGGTATATTTGTATGAAATATTATTTGTCACAGAAATTATGTAATTAGTACGTCTTGCTTTTCTATAAATGGGTTTCTCCAATGCAGTTGAAACATCGTTGATGTTATAATAAACACTGTATTTCAAATGATTCATTTTATGTTTTCATTATATGTGTACATATTTAAAAAGTTACTTGTTTATTAAGAACTTTATGCAGACAATCGAAGTTATTATTTTATGGAATATTCCAATTCAATTTGGTCTGCAAATCAATCTAATTTTTTTTTAATTGAACTTGGCTAAAATATTTTTCACTGAATTACTTTAAATTACTAGGTTAAAATAGAACTTTATTAAGAACTAGCATTGCATTGTTTTACATATTAGTATAGTCTTATATGTAAAGCCTAAGAATTTGGTTTTTGGTTATCTGAACGCGGGCGGAGCCGCGGGCAATGCTAGTGTATAATAAAAATGATAGATTTCATATTTGTAAGGGATTCCTAGTTATCTACTTAATAATCTTGTAGAAATGTCAATATAATATGAGTGTAAATTAACCGATAATGCGTAAAGTAAACAGGCAAATCTTCAAGCAGTAAGCAAGCAAAGGCCAATATTATTTTTTATAACAACATTTCTGTGTACTCATAATATCCAGTGTCCTCATTCTTATATTTGCAAATTGATTAACGCCATAATTCAATTTGAAGGACAGGAAAAACAGAATAAAACTGACGACTGATTCAAATTACGTTTGGCAAAAATTACAAAACCAAAACTGCGCAAAAATGTTGTGATTGCACTAGAGTCATACATATTCATGAAGTTTCGGTGTTTTTGTAAATATGTATATTAAATTTTATTATATAACTAGCATTGCCCGCGGCTCGCCCGCTTTCAGATGACCAAAAACCAAATTCTTAAGTTTTACATATTAGTTACTTTCACATTGCAGTTTTTGTATTTTTTCTCAGAAATGAGACATTTTCCGGCGGTAAAAAGTATTATATATGTTGACCCGGATAACCAGCTTTCACCATGCCAAATTTCATCAAACTCCCTCCCGTGGTTTTTCTGTGATGCGGTAACAAACAGACAGACAGACAGACAAAAATTCTAAAAACTAAAGATTCGGCCTCTGTATATAATAATGTCTATTTCAATAAGATTTTCCAAAAAAATATTTAATGTACAGATTCGACTTAAAATTTTATTATATGTATAGATGTATATGTCTGATATCGGCTTATAAATAACTCAGAAAAAGTTTGGATTCTAGAGCATATACTCATATGAGATCTTCATTAGGATTATGGAAAACAGCTGCTGAAGCTTGTTATTAGGTATATAACTTACCTACCTACATTTTTGTGGATTGGTTGATGGAATACCACTAAATTTTGGCTTTTGCTAAAGTTTAATCGTATTACGCGCAGTTCTAATCTATAAACCAACTTACAATCTCTGCAATATATCAAATGGAAAATTTATTGTGAAGTTTCAAAAGTACGAATCTGTATGCACGTTTGAAGTCTTAATTTTAAACAAACAGTTCGAATTTGTACCAGTTTAATGCATTTAAATGAGTATAATCTTAACAAGATACAGGCATTTAGGTTTATAAAGGATCTCGAATTATTATCACTGAACAGATTTAAACGTCGTATACGTAGAGATCTGCTCATTAAATTATTTACGGTTAAACGGTGGCTGTAATGAAATCCATTAACAAGTTTAAATATATTTGAATTTGTTATAGAACATTATAGCGTAGAGGGGTATTTGCGGATTTGTTTTTTCCACAAGGAATGTTTATCCGGATTTTTAAACTTTTTCTTATAATTATACTAATAATACTATCAGTATTATTATATTAACTATCTATACATATAATAAAATTGTAACTAAGCCGAATCTGTACATTAAATATTTGTTGGAAAATCTTATTGAAATAAACATTATTATCGATACAGAGACCGAATCTACAGTGTTTAGAATTTTTGTCAGTCTGTCTGTCTGTCTGTTACCACATCACAGGAAAACCACTGGATAGATTTTGATGAAATTTGGTATGATGATAGCTGGTTATCCGGGTCAACATAAAGGATACTTTTTACCGCGGGAAAATATCTCATTTCTGAGAAAAAAAAATACAAAAACTGTAATGTAAGAGTATACTAATATGTAAAACCTAAGAATTTGGTTTTTGGTCATCTGAACGTGGGTGGAGCCGCGGGCTATGCTAGTTATACTATAAATAATAATAATACTAATAATACTGTATTTTTTATGTCCAATAAGGAATATATATGAAATGTACTTATGATAAAGGTGGAAAGAGAACAGACTGGGATATTATGTTTTTTTATACCTTGGCTTTTCTAGAAAAAAAAAAGTTTTCTAGAAAATCCTAATATTTACTATAGTTTGGATTTGCAGTAGCTTAGCATTTATATATAAAATAATATATTATATAATATGTAATATAATACCTTAAGTTAATATAACTTTAGGTGTTTTGGCAGTAAAATCCCTATTTTTTATAATTAAAACGCAAAATTTTATTATTTTATTATAGGATAAAAACGTAAAATGAATTTATTTACAATTAAAATTATGCTAAAATGAATATGCAAAAATATATAGAGTGGGATTTGGTAGTCGATGAATTGTAAATCCGCAAGCGATTTTCTTTTGACCTTTTTTCTGTGTGTTCCTCATACAATTATCAACATCGCACTCAAACATTATTGGGATTTTGAAGGAAGATCTCGCATCATTTACTTTTTTATATTATTATAGGAGATTTGCTACCCAAGTTATTCCACACTAATTATATTAACTACTATTATTATGCATTATATTATATAGATATGTATTTGTGTATGTAGTAGTATGTACATATGTTATGGTATATAATATGTATAATGTTTTGATATATGTATATATAATATATATTTATTTAAGTATTTACATTTGAGTTACTGCACTTTAGTCTGCATTTTAATACTATCTCTCTAACTCACTTAGGTTGACTGGAAGAGATCTGTTCTAGAGATAAGTCCACCTTTGCTAACTAATTTTATTGTTTGTTAATCTCTGTATTTTACATATAAGTGCAATAAAGAATAGTAATAAATTTTGCTTTTGTTTTGTTATAGGTATGTGATTCATTTCATATTTTTTCCTAGCTTACTGTCTACTGAAAAACGTAGCATGTTACTTATAATCTTGTATCTATGGTCGTGTAGTAAGTGTTTCCAGTAAAGCAGTCGTACTTAGTGGTACTCAGATGTGTGTGGTCTTTGGTGTAGTAGCTCCTGAACCGATGCACCGATTTAATTTTAATGTAGCTTATTGACATCTTTCTCAAATCTATTTTATTAATACGCGTTCAATTATCCGCTGTAACTAAATAAATACGAAACACGAAATCAAATCATGAAAATCGATTTTAGCTTACTTATTTCAACTATGTACTCGTATGTATGTGAAATGAAATAGTTTTCGAAAGACATGTGAAGTCCGCCAACCCGCACTCGGCTAGCGTGGTGGACTCTGGCCTGATCCCTCTCGCATTGAAAAGATGCCCGTGTCTAGTAGTAAGACGTAAAAAAGGGCCAAATAAAAATAGAATATGAAATGCGATTATATTAAAGAACACTAGCGACTCACCCTTGCTCCCCTCGGGTTCGTCCCTTGTTACTTAAAAAATGGGTGGTGGGGGTAGGAGAGTGAAAAATACTTTACGACCTATTCTCATACTTACCAAATATACAAAAAAAAAAATCATTAAAATCGGTTGAGCCGTTTCGGAGGAGTGCTTCCACAAACATCGTGACCCGAGATATTTATATATTAGATTTTGATTTACGAGTAATAGTCTTGCAATGATATCATATTCTGGATGCACCTTGCTTGCTTGTTATATTTGGTTTTCTATTTTATTATTATTTATGTTATAAATATGACTAACGACTCACCCTAGCTCCGCTCGGGTTTGTCCCTACTTACGTTTTAATGTTTAAATATATAGATATAATAGATAGATTTCTCAGAGATGAGATATTTTCCCGAAGTAAAAAGTATCCTATATTATGTTGATCCGGATAACCAGCTATAGTCATACTAATTTCATCAAAATCCTTCCCGTGGTTTTTCCGTGATGCGGTCACAGACAGACAAAATCTGTCTATATCGATAATAGTATCTATTTCAATAAGTTTTTCCAAAAAAAATGTAATGCAGAAATTCGACTTAGTTACAATTTTATTATATGTATAGCAGATAGGAATTTCAAAAACTTTTGTATGATCTATCTACTAAAAGCTATATATATAAATCTTAAAATCGATTCTTATAGTAAACGACTATAAAGAGAAGTCCGATATCGTAAAATAGCAATACAGAGATTTGTGGCTAGGATCCGAGCTTACGAGGCACATAATTTCCGTTTAATATCAAAGATTGGACGTTTCTGTACTTCCGTTGGGCTGGGCGGGTACAATACTGACGTTATCTCAAAGTAACACCTTTAGATAGCCACTGGCAAAATTTATACTTATGTGAGAAAAGATATTGTTAAAAAGCAAATAACTTTACTAGAGGACACGTATGGTTCAGTTTGTAGTGACCCTACATAGTGAGCCAGCTGTCGCGGGTTCGAATCCCGCTGGAACATTCATTTGTGTGATGAGCACGAATGTTTGTATTCTAGTCATGGGTGTTTATATTTATAATGTATTTATTTAAAGTTATATACGAGTATGTGTAGTGTATCAACTATCTGGTATCCATAACTTAACCTCGTAGCTTACCATGGAACTAGATGGTGCTGTGTGTTAATGTCCCAATATATTTCATATTTTACTAAAGACCAACCCTCGCTTCACTCGGTTTCGTCTCTACGTTGATTCCCCATACAAACTTTCATACCTATTTTCACCCCCTTAAGGGACGATTTCTGGAAATAAAAATATCCTATGTCCTTCCCAGGGTTTCAAACTATCTTCTTACCAAATTTCATCTAAATCCAAAGGTCCAGTGGTTTTTGAGTTTATTCGTTACAAACATACAAAAATACAAATCTTTCCTCTTTATAGTAGTAATGTAGATTTATTTATTTTTAATAATATTCGATAGATAAATCACTATTATAGTGTTTATGTTTGTATGAGTGTGTATGTTTGTTTCTCCTTCATACCTTAACGGCTTGACAGATTTGAATAAGTTCACGGGATAGACTATGACCTGGAGAAGCACTGGAAACTGTTAATAATAAAATGTCCCAAAAGATGACGCTGCCATTATTATTGATACGGAAGACGTAGTGACCCACCACCCACAGACCCACCTGAATGAAGCGAGGATAAGGAGCTTGTTTTTAGATCAATTGTGTATTTAACTGACATTATTTATTGCGTTGGTATTTAAAGATTCGGTTTCAGTATTGTATTTAAATATTAAGTGCCATGCAATACACAGCTTTTGAACCCAGGTAAGGAAGTTTAGATTTTAGTAAGCACATGCCTAATAATAATAATGTTCTCCTGACCGATTCCGGCCACGGCGGCCAATCTCATTGAGACTAGCCAACTACGCAGGAGATATTCTAGTGCACAAGTGTACGCGCAGACACAACGTGCACTATATTCCTGTCACTCTCATACTCCGGTGGGACGACTGCTCGACACGACCAGTAAGAGTTAATGCGCATTACAATATAAACACGTAATAATTACTTTTTCACATTATATGTTTTAAACATATTACTTATTTGAAGCTCAATTTGAAATTTTATTATTATATCAACCATTATTCCATCGAGTTGATGAGGTTTTTAACCTTATAAAATTATCATATAATTGATACAAATGCTATTAAAATTGTAACTAAAGTTCTTCACAGCTAAGATTTACAATTCCAAAGAAGTTTATTAATTTTGTTCGTTAAAAGAAATGTCATAATATCAAAAAGATAGTAGCTATTGAACTTAGGTGTAGAAATTATGTATTACATTTTAAGTTATACGTATTTTTGAAGTGAAACTTCTTTACAATCGTTGTTATTTGAAATTCAATGAAACGAATATGCGACACTAAAAAGAGACAAACACAAATATATAGGATGAAGCCGGCGAAAGTATGAGATAGAATACATTGCCATGTTGCCATGGTAACCGTTGTTATTGTCTGACAAATATATAATATTATATTCTTTCCGTATATGATATTCTATAAATATACGATTGTAATATACCTAATATGCCTTATTTAATTATTTGAGATAGAATATATTACACAGGAAGTGAAAAATAATAAAATTAATTACTGAATAATGTGTAATGTGTATTTATGTCAAATAAAATGTAAAAAAAATTTAGACTTGGTAAAAATGTAAAAAAATAAACCTTACAATTATCCTATTACAGTATACCTAAGGTCTAAGAGTGGTTAGATAAAGCCAATGATAGAACTATGTGGAGGAAAATGGAGGAGGCCTTTACTCTATGAAGAGGTCCTTAATAAATAAAATAAAATTAAAAAAAAAAGAAAAATAAATATATAATTGTTAAAATAAAAGTAAATTAAATTAAATTTAGTTAAGATTTTTTTTATTGTGTAGGCTATTTAAAGAGATTTTATTTTTTTGTTTTTTATAAAATTGTTATATATTAAGTGCATGCTCTATAAACATACTATTAATGTAATTTTATTAAGGAAATAAAAAAGGCTAAATTATTATAATATTATTATTATAAGGTCTAAGAGCGTAGTAAGCATTAATTTACAAGTACTCGCGAAAATCATGTATTGACACACCCTTACTTATATTTTAAGTGAGAAAGTGTTTTTGGTTGTTTAATTGTTGAAGTTTTTCACACGACGACGACTCAACATAATGTTTATTATTATTATTCTTTTGTTTAGTGGCTTCTAGGAGTGCCAATTGGGTACAAAATACTTCGCCAATGTCGCGTAGAATGGAGAAAACACGTTATATTAAGAATGACTGGTAAAAGAGAGAAAAAAACATCACTAGATCTGATTATGTTTATTATGATGTTGATAGATACATTTTTTTTTAATCTTAGTACCTCATGTGACTTTTGTAAACAGTTAAGAAAGCTTCATTCGTTAACCAGTACATCAATATACGAGTATATCATAAAATTCTGAGTCGAATCTATACATTAAATATTTTTTGGAAAATCTTATTGAAGTAGTCATTATTATCGATACAGAGGCCAAATCTATAATTTTTAGAATTTTTGTCTGTCTGGGAATAGGTACATCACGAAAAAAACTAGTAGACAGATTTTGATGAAATTTTGTGATAGCTGGTTATCCGGGTCATCATATAGTATACTTTTTACTGCGCAAAATTACTCACCTCTGATAACTCTATACTAACCGTCAAAACGTATCTAGGGACGAATCCGAGCGGAGCGAGGGTGAGTCGCTAGTAAATTATAATTTACTAAGTCATTGAATAGCGAATTGTTATTTTAATTAATATTGTTGAAAGTATTTTACAGTTAAGTAATTTCGTTTGGCGGACTGAAATTATAATTTTGTTAACGTTCATCCTCAAAAGCAAGATGAATATTAAATTAAGATTAAAATTGGATCGTTTTAAGTGAAGTTCTGTAAACTTTTTAATACGTACGTGTTTGAAGTATTGAGCGCGCAGATTTATACTGACTAATAGTATACTATCGGAGGTCACATGATACCTACCATATTATAAAAAAAAACTAATATGAACACCTTTTTATCTAACCTCTAAATATATAAAAATATAAGAATTATTTATCCAGTTAAGTATATTACTATTATAATTTAAATAGCTTTAACCAAAACTATCTTTTCGAATTTTTCGCGGTTTTATTATGATTTTTGCTTTCCGACGTTTCGTATGCTTTACAGCAATCATGGTCACAGAAGAGACTCGTCTCTCTCGAAAAAAAAACCAAAGTATAGTTTTATTTAAAGTGTCAAATATTCGCGTAAATCTAAGAAATTATTATAGCTTTAACCAACTTTCTAAAAAAGGTATACTATTATGAAAAATAAATTTTGTATGTGGACGGGCTATGAAGAATTTACATGAAATTTAAATATTTCTTTAATGAACTTCATGCAATCTTTTATATTAGATTTTTATACAATTTTGACCCAACATGTAGGCTCGCGAGTAAAGAATATTAGTACAACAGAACATTAGCGAAGATCTAACGCTGAAGGAAAACATCATGAGGAAACCTGCATTTCTGAGAGAACCTAGCAAGTTTTCTAAAGATATTTGAAGTCCACGAACCCGCACTTTGCCAGCGTCCTATGCCCAACAGTGGGATGTTAAAAAGCGCTGAACACAATGAAGTAATACTCAACACACTTATTATCATAGTGGTATAAAATTCACACTACAAATTAAATACAATAGAAAAGTCAAATTTAGTATAAAATAGTAAATCAGACTCAATATCAACGACTTTACTCATGTAACAATATCGAATGAAATACGGTTTTCAAAAGAATCAAATGTGTTAAGGGCAAATAATTCAGTTTATTCCGAGTTTCGTTATCTTTTCCTTCCTTGTAGTCGTTATGAATAGCACCATAATGTAACCTATAGAATATTTTCTTTCAGGGTAAATGAAAATATTTGTAACCGATTTAAATAAAAAAAGATTCTTAATTTGGCTTGCTTTTCTAAATGCTATTACCTAATATACTTCTAAGTAGGTACTAATAATATTAAGTACCAGCGACTAACACTCGCTCCGCTCGGGTTCGTCCCTAGTTACGTTTTAACGTTTAGTATAGATTTCTCAAAGATAAGATATTTTCCCGCAGTAAAAAGTATCCTATATGTTGAACCGGATAACCAGCTACCATCTACCAAATTTTATCAAAATCCCTCTAGTGGTTTTTCCGTGATGTGGTAACGACAGACAGACAGACAAAAATTCTAATAACTATAGATTCGGCCTCTGTATCGATAATAATGTCTAATTTATTTTCCAAAAAATATTTAATGTACAGATTTGGTTTAGTTAGAATTTTAAATAACTTATTGAGCGTATAGTATTGTAGATTATTCGCAGGCACTTCGAGTGTATATATGGGCATTGGGCCCATTAGACGTCACTAGATATTTTTAACAAAATTATTATAAACTAGCGGCTCACCCTCGCTTCCCACGGGTTCGTCGCTAGGTACGTTTTAAATAGATATAAATAGTTATTAGCCAGCGTTAACCACATAAGTTTTATTTATTTTTTTTGCTAATAACAATGACAAATATTGACATTAATATTTATACGATACTAACGTCATTCAATTGTTTTGCCTTCCCGGAACCTCTCCACTAAAACTTAAACTTTATGGTATGGTATTAAAGTTCAAATTGACTTTTAAGTATTATTACAAATCTTTTGTATGGGAGTATAGAAAAGTGTTGTTTTTAGACTCTTTCAGGCGATTTTTTAAATTTTTCTTTTAAATTTTTTAAAAGAATTAGCGAAATCGGTTCAGCTGCTCTCGAGATTTGCGCTTACCAACATATTCAGCGATTCATTTTTATATATGTAGATATTTTATATATTATAGATTTTCTATTTTCTTCTTAAATAACTCTCAAAATTAGAATTCATTTACTTACGCTGTCCTATAATACATGCTTATTTTATCTGACTCTACTCTTAAATTTAGATCATGCGGCGAATATTTAATAGACGGCTCAAAATTATATGGACAATTACAAGAAGGGAAGTGAAGTTTCAAAGCAAAATCTGGTAACTGACAGCTCTATTTCCAGTTATAGACGAAGCTCGTATTACTATTGATTATTATTTATTTAGAATATGACACGTGGAAGAACACAATATTAATATAAATATATGGATCACTACAGATTGTAACAATAATTATTAATAATAATAATTCGATCTTTTTAACGATTGACTCCTGGGCAATGCGAGGGATTTTTACTTTGCCATATAGTGTAAGGTTGCTTTTTATATATTGAGCGTTTTAATGAAAAATAATATGTTTGATTAATTTGTAATGATTTATGTATAAGGCATTTAGTAATGTGATCTTGGCTAATAGAAATGTTTTTTTAAAAAATAAAAAAAAAAGAGCGCGGATATTCATTTGTTTTCTCGCCACGCGCAATTTCTATCGATCCATTCTAAATGAAAACCCCCGTTTAGTTATTTTTTACATTTTAGTGCCTGGAAGTCGGTTTTTATTCTTTTTTATTTTTGCATAAAAGTGGGGCAAATTAATAATCAGTAAATTTATTGGTATTTCCAACACAGTGGTGATGCGCTTGCTTGGAAAACCGAGTGAAGTCGGTTTAAATCACGGGTCCACCCCATCGCACTATCGCTGATATTCTCAAGTGCGAATCATTTTTTACATCATTGATTCATTACGGTGAAGAAAAACATCGTGAGGAAACCTGCATATCTGAGAGAATCTAGCAAGTTTCGAAAGACTTGTAGGTCCGCCAACCTGCACTTGGCTAGCGTGGTGGACTATGGTCTGATCCTCGCCTTGAAGAAAGGTCAGGGCCTAGCAGTGGAACGTTAAAAAGGGCTGATTATAAACACATTTTCGTATTTTTTAACATCAGTGAAGGAATTTAAAAACTCTATGAATACCTATTGAAGTGGAACGGAAGTAGCGGTGGTGAAAGTGGTAGTGTATTTTTATGTCATGCATTTCTATTGTAGTATTGATTACGAAAGAATTTGTAACATAATTCTTTCATGTTACTGACCAGACTGTATGGAAATTTTCATTTTTTCAAAAATTAATGAAATTCGTCGTATGAGCATGTTATATTTGTTTAATCTTAGCACTGTAGTTATCACGGAAAAACCACTGGAGCGATTTTTATGAAATTTGGTATGATGATAGCTGGTTATCCGGGTCAACATATAGGAGGGTACTTTTTACTGTGGGAAAATATATTATTTCTGAGAAATCTATACTAAACGTTAAAACGTATGTAGGGACGAACCCGAGCGGAGCGAGGGTGAGTTGCTAGTCTAATATATAATATTATATGGGCTGAACATGCGGATCGGACAGTGCGTGAATAAAGAATATGCTATGTATAATGTACTCGTTAAGAACTAATATGTAATGGGTAATAATTTTATGATATCTTTCTATTTTTTTATCTTGTTAAAGACCTTATGACACGGAGAATCAAACTGTAAATCCTAAAAAACATTTTAATGTAGCATTTGATTTATTATTTTAAATTATCTTTTAATCTTTAACATAACGGAGATAGATAAAGTGGTCCAGTTTATTATTTTAACAAGCAAATTATTTATAATGATTGTTGTAATTCTTTATTTCCTTTACATGATGTTATTATTCTTAATGAATACAGTCCATTCTATCTATACATATAATAAAATGGTAACTAAGTCGAATCTGTACATTAAACATTTTTTGGAAAATCTTATTGAAATAGACATTATTATCGATACAGGGGCCGAATATAGATTCGGCCTCTGTATCGATAATAATGTAGACAAAAATTTTAAAAACTATAAAGTTTTTAAAATTTTTGTCTGTCTGTCTGTCTGTTACCGCATCACGGAAAAGCCACTGGAGAGATTTTTATGAAATTTGGTATGATGATAGCTGGTTATCCGGGTCAACATATAGGGTAACTAGGGACGAACCCGAGCGGAGCGAGCATGAGTCGCTAGTATATTATAAAATATTTCCCACTATTTTATGTGGAGTATAATTAGTACTGATCTATCAGGATTAGAATACGTGGCTTAATCAATAACTTCCAAAAATTTCATATATAGATATTAAACCATTTTATTTAAACGTACCAATGACATACAATTCAAAGAAATTCTTTATGTTATCATTTACACTTGTTATTTACACATGAAAGCTAAAACTTTTTGTATGTTTTTAGGTCATGCATTTATCAATTATTGAAAACTAAAAATTACTGAGTATTATTTTATTGCTATGATTTGTAAAAGGAAAATTGGATAGATTATTGAAAATATGTGTCTTATTTGTATTTAGTTGCATAAACAACACTGGGGTGGCTACAATTATTTCAGGAAACTCATCTGTTTATTTCAAACGCCATATTAATTAAAGACTAAAAATGATTTAAAGTCGTTGTTTTACCTTGTTTAACCACTTACATTTACGTCAAGTACGATTAGTTCATTAAAAATAATTAAAATATAACAATAAGAAATGGTCGCAGGCAATAGTTACGCGTTGGAGAACGAGTGAAGTGGGTTCAAATCCCGGGTCTCGCACCTCAGATATTTTCATGTGCGAATCATTTGACATTTCAATCAACTTGATTATCACTTGCCTTACTGTGAAGGAAAGACATGTGTTGTCCGCCAACTCGCACTTGGCCAGCGTGGTGGACTATGGTCTGATCCCCGTCGTATTTATAGGGAAGCCCGAGCCCAGCAGTGGGACGTTAAACAAGGCTAAATACAATAAATAATGAGTAATATCTGCAACATGTCGCAAGTTAACGGTGTTTACTATAATAATAAGTTATAAAAAAAGAATATCATATATTTATTTAGAACTAGCATTGCCCGCGGCACCGCACGCGTTCAGATGACCAAAAACCAAATTCTTAGGTTTTACGTAATAGTATATTCTTACAATGCAGTTTTTGTATTTTTTATTATGTCCTATGGTATCTTAGTATGGGGAAATGAAGCTGCTATTAATACGATTTTTGTCCTGCAGAAAAGAGCAATTCGTGCAATTTATAGTTTAGGTCCTAAAGTGTCATTAAGAGATAAGTTTAAAGAAATAAAAATATTAACTGTTGCTTCTCAGTACGTGTACGATAATGTTATGTATGTCCCTAAAAATATACACCAATTTCCCAAGAAGCGTGACATGCATAACGTTAATTCTAGGAGCAAACACAAACTTGTAATGCCTGTGACTCGTCTACACAGAGTCAGTAATTCTTTTTATGGACAATGGAGTCAGTAATTCTTTTTATGGACCCTTGTACAACAGGATCACAGAAAATGTTCAAAAGAAAAGAAATATTTTGAATTTTTGAATTTTCTCAGAAATGAGATATTTTCTCAGAAATGAGGTAAAAAATATGTTGTCCCGGCTAACCAGCTATCGCCATACCAAATTTCATCAAAATTATTTCCAGTGGTTTTTCTGTGGTGCGGTAACAGACAGACAGACAGCCAGACAGACAGACAAAAATTCTAAAAACTATAGATTCGGCCTCTGTATCGATAATAATATCTATTTCAATAAGATTTTCCAAAAAATATTTAATGTACAGATTCGATTTAGTTAGAATTTTATTATATGTATATATAATATTATATAGCTAAAATATTGAATTATTGCATAAATTAAATATTATTTTATTGATTTCTTAAGTACATACTAATAAAAATAAATAAGAACTATGTCCTAAAAACCTAATCTACATTTTTATAAGTAGGCAATGACAAAACAGTCCAGTACATTTTTTGCTATTGACAAGTTTTTGTGTTAAAAAAGTTTAGATACAACTTTTGAAGTAAAAGTTCTTTAAGCATGACTGAAGAGTAAATCAGTAATCAGTAAAAAAGTAAGTAATAGCGGAAACGAGAGTCAAACTTATTATAAATAATTTAAAAAATATTATATTTATAATATTATAAGGTATAATTATTATTCATTAAAAATACATAAGTCATAAATATTATTAATAATTTTATAAAAATCATTACATTTATAATTTGATTTGTTTTAATTTAATTGCGGTAAAGAAATTTTACTTACTAAAAACGCACTCAATGTTTTTTATTAGTAAATCTAATTTATTTTTATTCATATGTTATCCTCAATTTTTAAAAACACAGGAGAACAAACAGAAAAAAAATGTTTTTTTTTGATTGCAGCAAATATTTAATTAATTTATTTATTTGTATCCATCTATGGCTAAAATACATTTGAAAAAACAGACCTTGTGTAAAAAAGATGACTTATCTCTGTAAGAAATCTCTACCAGAAAGCTTCGAGCCTGAGAAAAAAAAATGAGATTCGGTGACTACAAACTACAGACATCAACATAAATATATGTACTTACTTATACAGGATCATTTTAATTCACTGAAAACCTTTTGGGAATATACTATTTACATCATAACAACAACATCTGTAACAAGAAAAAATAATATTTCATAAATTTTTATTTTCATACAAAAATAAAAATTTTTTTTTTGCACCTTCCAAAGTTTAAAGTTCTAGCATCTGGCCAAGTTTAAATGAGTAAGCGCGGCCTCCTACAACCCACCACTCCTCCCCCTCCACCGGACACGCAATTTCTTTTACTAATGCTGGACTATTACCGTTTAGAAGGTGCAATAAAAATATTTTTGTTAAATTTAAGATATATTATTTTTTTTCTTACAGGTGTTGTTGTTATGTTGTAAATATTGTATTCCCAAAAGGTTTTCAGTAAATTAAAAATGACCCTGTATATAGATACTGACATACATACGTACATACATATATACCAAAAAATAATTTTATTTAAAAGAAAAAATTAAAATATTTAATAAATAATGTAAATAAAATACCAAAAAATTTGTAATTTTTTGATCATATTGGCTAATCCAGTATTTTCATACCACAAAGTCAGTGTAAAGATTAAATCTTTATATGGAATCGTGATGGGCCCGACCTTTTGTTGAATAAATTATTATTGGATGCGTCATTGCTATTGTATTGGTTTTTACTGGAAACTATGTGATAACTACTATGCATTAAAAATGTGTGGTATTAATATTCTAAGTACATATGTACATATTTATATACTCGTATTAAAGAAAAAAAGCTGCTTGAGTTTTAGTACTAAGTGGCCCTACACAAATATCATAGCAAGTAACTTTTATTTCAATAAAAGCTACCTTAATACTATATGAATAAAAAAGATATATAATAACGTTGAGAGAAGCTTGCATTTATATAATACTTATATAAAACGAAAACAAATATATCCCACGGGAATCGTACATTTTTTCGAGATAAAAAGTAACCTATGAGTATGTGCTATTTCAGAATATAATCTATCTCTGTGCCAAATTTCATCCAGATCCGTTCTGCCGTTCTGGAGTGATTGAGTAACAAACATCCAAACATCCATCTAAGCTTTTACATTTATAATATCAGTGAGACCAGTCATTGATTATTAGTATAACCGTTTCAGTATGAAGGAGTAACAAACATAAACTTTCATAATTATACATAATAGCAGTCCGAAATCCGAGAATGTTCTTATTTAAAAATGTTTGAGTAAACCCAAAAAAAGAGGACTTGAATGACTTGTGGGTCAAACAAAAAAGTAATATTTCGGTACTAGAGTGAAGCCGTATTATCAAAAAAGTACTAGACACAATCAGCGTCAAAAAATGTCCTCACCGAATGAGCGCTTATTTGAATATTTGAGCGCGCTTTTAATTATTATTTCTGTGAAACAACATTTAACATTGTATTTAAGGTTCAATTTACATTGTTATTTATTTCAACCAGAATAATTAAATAAACACAATTGGTGATTAGTTTTAAGAGAACTTTGCATGGGATTGTGTATCTAGTAATTTTCTTTTTTGATCGTTGAGTGTAGCGGTATAAACAACAGGTTGATCCTCATTTATGGTCTATTGCTCTCATTTGTAGACTAGTATTCAGCACTAATTTTTTATTAAGATTAGTTGCTCAAGCCGAATAGGTCTGAAAGACATAATAATTGCATTCCGCATTTTTTAACAAAATTAATACGAGCTCTTCCCTTGAAGACTAAGTTAACTAAAAAAGTAGTAAAAAATGAGTTTACAGTAATTAGTGAAGATATCAGCTTTATAATATGTATGTATGCATGTACAATGTACATACAATAATTAAATAACGCATATTAGGCATATTATAATCATATATTTATAGAATATCATTTAAGGAAAGAATATAATATTATATATCATTTGTCAGACAATAACAACGGTTAACATGGCAACGAACGTTCGCCTCGCCTGATCACACTTTTAGTAACGCTCTCGTCACACATTCACCAGCTTACTCCCCAAGTTTTAGTTCAAAAAGTTATAACGCAAGTTGGAAGTTAAGCACTGATTTGGCGTAACTTCTAGAATTTGATCAAAATGACGCCGACATAAGAAAAAGCAGTAGTCCGAGTGGTAAGTGGATTCTTGCTGCGTAAAACAGTTGTTGCGTCATGAACCGGAAATATGAGGGCGTGTGACGCGTCTTGGGGGTTTTACGTGTGCTTTAGAAGCAATAGAAAGTAACGCTGCACTCGAGTAAATTAATGTAGGTCAAATGATATTTCAAAATAGTGAAATTAAGATACATTAAATTTTTTAATAACGGTTTTCTTTCAATTCGTGTAAAAATATTTAAATAAGAAATAGGTTGCATGTATGTATGTTGCACGTATGTTGTTAAGTATGCGCTCTTTTTGTAATTTTTTTTAAGTTAATATTTTAAACCTCAATTATTTATGTACTTTAAATGTATTAATAAAAAATATATACAAAACAGTAAACATACAAAGAAAGTTAGACAGTACAGGTGCTTTATCAATTGAAGCGATATTTTTACAATTTTTATATAAATATACCTATGTACTGTATATTACCTATGTATTGTATAAATATTTTAAATAATTTTATCACAGCCATAAAATATTTTAATTTAGTTAAAATAAAACAAACTTGTTTTTAATATAGCCTTTATGCTATATGGAGAATGCACATTGTACATATCTAAGAGTTTGTAACTCTTCAGAACTATGACGTTTCGATAAGAGTACTCGCACTATATTTATACGATGCACTGCATTTCGTATTCATAACAAGTGAGACCTTCACACTGACCAGTCATCTCAAAGATAGTTTTAATACTTGTAACAGGAATATAAGGTAAATAAACATTATTGTAAATATAACTCGTGCCTCGGCTTTTAATAATACAATCTTGAAGCATTGTGGTTTTAAGAATTAAATTTCCTCTAATATTTATTTATAAATTATAGCTGGTAATTGATTAAATATTTAATTATTATTTGAAACTTTTTAATCTATAAAATTTTATTAGTAATTGTCCATGTGAACAGATATATTTCATAAAAAAATTAAGCGTGGCGAATCTATCATATTTTAAACTATCATTATTACTTATCAAATATGAATTATACTTTGCGTTCAGAAAAAAATATCTAATTTACTTTTTTTTCCTTTCAGTTAACATGACTGTCTATAAAATCGTACTCTTCCTTGCGCTAGTTTACATTGTCAAGGCACAAAGGCCATTTTACGCGGGATTCAGAGCAATCGGATATCCACAAGTGGAGTCTAACAACATCTTAAGTAATAGATTTGGTGAAAGTGTAGACGCTCCTATTGAAGCTAGAGGAGATGGGAATCTCATAAGCAGATTAAACGCCATGCCCATCAATAGTCAACCTTTCTGGTATCTAAACTGGAGGCAATACGAAAATTTAAGGAGGAATCCTCAAACCTATCAACTGAGACCGAGTTTCTTCGCAACAAATAATAATCTTCGTTAATTTTGGAAAAAAATAAATATGGGCACGGAAGTCTATGCCAAAGTCAAATTTATGTGATATGTGCATTTTGTGAGATTTCTTAAAATGTTAGATGTAGATGAATGGTTATTGAATATGCCATTATAATAACGTATAATTGACAAATAATATGAGATCAATGTGTTATTGGTGAACGAATGTACCTATTTTAAGAGTATAGATGTTGCATTTTTTATTTTTATAAGTTTTTTTTAATAATAAAATTAGTACAAAATTATAATACTTTATTTTATTTATAACATGTATTTAATACACATGTATGTTTATACATAGGTATATGTGATCAAATTAAAATGACATAAAACAAAGTTAGGAAGCTGAGTATTGAAAGTACTTGCTAAGTTGTTAGCTTTAAGGCTCAGAACTTTATGGCATATGAGTAAAACTAGAGAATTCCTGCTGCCATACCACTTTTTTAAACTCTTAACTACTACTTAGCCTTTGAATAATTATAAATCTCTTAGTAGATCTAATAATTTTTGACGGGATCTAAATATTCTGACAGTATTTATGTCGGACATTATTGCATTGATTTTAAAAGTTTCTCTGACGAATAGGAAGAATGTTGCTTAGAAAGATATAGGTTTTTTTTGTCCTTTTTGTCTATAGATTTTAACGACGATTTTAAACTAGATAGAGCAATAATACTACGCTGCTATCCACGTAAAAATGGTTATTCGCATTATAAGACAGAAATTTTAATATTTAAAGGCGAAGGTGGATAGTTAGTTCTTTAGGATATTTAGCATGAATTTCATTTATTACACTGTGTATTGTTCTTACCAGACCAGAACTATCCAAACATCTCTATAAATGAGATTGACCTCGCGACCTTCAACCAAAGCCAGTCAGGGGTAACGTAACGAGCTTATTATTAGTTTTTATATGTGAATACTACAAATTGTGATTAGTATGAAATAATAACTTTGAAACAATCTCTACTGCCTTTAATATTTAATCTATCAAGTTGTTTATTTGTTGGTCTGTCCTTTTACGGAACAACGGAAGCTGTTATTTTTTATAGTGATAGTTTATGGGTCGGAAAATAATAAAGGTATCTGTCATCTCTATATACATATATAAAGTTATGTTCGTGGGCTCTTGAAAAAAATAACTAAAGAATGCGGTATAATAAGCTGAGCGCAAAGGGCTAATAGTATATAGTATTTATTCTAATGATAATAATAATAATAAGTATTATGTTAATAAACTTCGACGAAACAAGAAGAAATAAATTTAATTGAATTGACGATATGTTTGGCTTAGTTCGTAGTAGCCCTATTTACTGCGCCGGCGGTCGTGAATTCGAGTCCCGCTGGGGGCATTCATTTGTGTGATGAGCACGAATGTTTGTACTAAAGTCATGGGTGTTTATATTTATAATATGTATATATTTAAAGTTATATGTGTATAATGTATCAACTATTTTGTATCCATTACACAAGCCTTTGTAGCTTACCATGGAATTAGATGATGTTGTGTGTTAATGTCCTGACATATTTATTATTTATTTATTTATTTATTTTCGTTAAAGGTATAATATCTTAAAAAAATTATCTTGAAGGCCAAGGTGAACTACCCTGCGAACGTTGAAAGACGACGTTACTCATATTATAAATGTGAAAGTGTGTTAGTGAGTGTGTTTGTTGTGTGAAGTACACAGTTAACACTCTAAACAGTTTCACTTAAATCCGTTGAGCATTTGTTTGTTTTAACGAAGACAGAGTAAATATAGAGAGAGTTAGTACGTAGGCAAATTTTTATCGGTGTACCTAAGCGCGAATAAAGTAGAGAACTATAAAAGATGATAAAAACAAGTCCTATCTTCGTTTGGGCTAGTTTAGCTTATCAAAAATAATATTTTGAACAATAAAAGCTTATAAATACAAAATCGTGAACTTAGTAATATCTTACAAATATACTAAGAATATACTATAGAGATAATTTTAATGTCAATAAAATAACCCAAGATAATTAGTAGAGAAATGCACATAAGCTTTTCATGATATGAGAATTGTTAAATAAATTAATTACTCTGAAGGAATCCTATACTTACTCAAGCGACGATTTTAAATCACTTATCAATCACTTCATAGGTGCTGAACAAAAACATCAAAATGAACGATTGACATTGTAGATACTAGTTTTGTTGATATGGCTAGCATTAAATCGTTTTCTAAAATAGCTATCGACAACACGCTACCAATGATAGAAAGAGATTAGATAGGAAACGTTTGTAACATGGCTAACCCCTCTGATATATCTATTAAAACGCATGAAAGGACAACAATTTAAGAAATAAATAAAAAATATGTTATATTTCTTTTAATGTTTTTATTTTATTAATATTATTTCAATACATATAAACTCATTCGCACACACAAAATAAGTAAATGATCCAGATAATAATTTGATAGATAGTACTATAACTTAAACTCTTAATACAAAAAGTATAGGTAATAAAACGTCATAAGTCAAAAAAAAATCTATTATAGTATTATAAAGTTGAAGAGTTTGTTTGAGAAATAATTTTGAATTGTTTGGTCTAGCAGGTAGACTTAGCTACTTATTGAGGTAAATTATAGCCTATCTTATACCCCTTCACTACTATTAACACCATTCTTTTATTTTACCATCACCATTCTTTTTTTTCTTGTAGTGTTAGAGAAACGGTTGCCTGCCCTCGTAGTCTAGTGGTTAGCATGTACGGCTACAGATCCAGAGGTCATCCAGAGGTCATCCAGAAGTCCTGTTCGATTCCTAAGTCGGCCAAATATACCTACTAAGTTTCTGCTAAGAAACTTTCAGAAGTAGCCCGGGGTCTAAAAGTTGACCCATGATCGTGCTACGCCACCATGCTTTAAATAGCACACTAAGCCGTCATCCTTGCGTCTGACTTCTCAATATTCGAGTCGAATTGTCACTCTACCGCAGTCTGAGAGTTAAAGGAAGAAAATATCTCGTGTAAAGTCTAGTAAGAGTGGACGTCGTGGCCGAAATTATTCTGAAGTATATAAGAGCAACAGATTTCTCGAAGATTGATTTACTATTACAAAAACTCACCATAAGACTAAAGTCTTTAAAATAGTTTTATAAAATATTAACAGTAATACCATATTAAGTTCGCGTATGCTTGAAATTAACCGATTTATTTTATACTATAATATGTTTATCTCAAAACGGGCTTAGAAGAATGCGTTGGTACGTTTTTTTGTCGCTTATCGAAAATTACCTTGAATTCAAGGTAATTTTTATTATATATTTTAGTTTTACTTATTTTATTATTTATATTAGTTTTACTTATTTTTCATCGCCTCATGTCTAAATTAAAATAATCGATGCGTAGAAATCAAAGATTATAAAATTGTTATTCAATAGAATATCTAGTCGTGTAAATACATTTTTTTTCACATTTTTTTTCAGATATATGAAAAAATGTACAAATAAGTGATAAATTAATACAAAAATATCTTAAAACAGATTTTTATTTTTTAAATTAAAATCTAACAGGCAATGAAATGATAATTTAAATTATAATTATAATACTAAGCAATTGAACATTTCTTTTTATTTAATATTATATATTAGTTTGTTTTTATTCCTTCAATTTTTGGCAAATATATTAGGCTTTATAGGATAGGTTTTTGGGTTATCCTGTAAGGCTTTATAGTGTCACCTATTGAGATACCAAAACGGTTGCTTATCAACAGGCATTGACTCTATTATTTTGATTAAATTCCTGTTACCTTATGCTTCGGCGGGAATCACTATATTTTCACTACAATACTAATGTATAATATCGATGCAATATTAATATGGATAAAACCATTGAAAAATAATATATAAAAAAAATATATAACAAAAATAACTTCATGACACTTAAAATAAAGGAAGGATGTGTTCTGTTGAATTGAGAACACACTCCGGTTTTGAAGTTGGTTAATTGATGATATTTCGGATATAAAAGCTTACCTTAGTTCCTTAATGTGAAACTTATTATATAGAAGTGTATAATTAAAATATTTTTTATTCCTTGCAACCTGCTTTTATGAAGAACTGTATTATAGTGATTTCTTTCATAAAGGCAAGTACCTATAATATGTAGTGTTGTAGCTCCTTGCAGAATGCATGCACATTCTTTAAAGCTGGATATCGTAAATGACCTTATAACAGATGACTCGTAACAATTTTGTTTATGTTTCGTGCTAGGCAAAAAGCTATTTTTGAAATATATATATATATATATATATATATATATATATATATATATATATATATATATATATATATATATATGATTTCATTTTTTAATTTTTGTGGTCAAGAAAAAAGTTTCAACAAAAAATAAAAAACTTGAAAAAATATTTTTCCCTATATTTTATTCTTAGTTACAGAAAATACTAATTATACTAATTAGTATTATTATTATTTATGTACACTGGAACTTTCTCAATTAGTGAAAGAATTTACAATATTTCTAGTTACTGCAATTTCTTCGAAACGTGAATAGCATTCAAAGTACCTACAAGGAGAAACGCAAAGGAAGATTTATTTTATAATGTTCATTGAACATCATATTTCGTGCTTTATGAAACCGGAATTCCGCATTATTCTTGTCAACATCCTTAAAGTCAACGAAAAATTTATATATCACTAGCGACTCACCCTTGCTTCGCTCGAGTTCGTCCCTAGCTTACTTCCCCATACAAACTTTCTGGGACAAAAACTATTTCACTCACTCACTTTCCATACCATGAGATTCAAAAAAAAAATCTTAGTTTTAACTACCTCGTATCCATAACACAAGCCTCGTAGCTTACCATGGAACTAGATGGTGCTGTGTTAATGTCTCAAAATATTTAATAATAAAAAAAAATTACAAATTTTTCAGCAGTTCTAGAACATTGTTTACTCTATATCGAATGTTTTATTTTATAAACTGCAACAAACAATTGATTTGTAATTATTTCCAGTATATTTATGCAATTTGTAGACTGAGAACTATTTAAATAAGAAGTAAATAAAGACTAGCTATTTTATTATAACTGAAAAAATCTTGGAACTCTCACTTTCATATCAGGTACGTTTTTTTTAATATTTTGTCTTAACTTTGGATTCACCCTCAATTGTACATATATTCGATATACACGCAAGCTATACAATATTACTCTATTGCCTCGGTGGTGTAGTGGCTAGCATGTACGGCTGCACACTCGGAGGTCTTGGGTTCGAGTCCCGGGTCGGGCCAAGTTTAGTTATTGAGTCTTTCTGTATAGTAAGTTTCAGTAGCAGCCCGGAGTTGGAAAGTTGACGGTGTTTCATCTCCGTGCCTCGGAGAGCACGTAAAGTCGGTCCTGCGCCTTAACTCTCACAGGTCGTGTCGAGCAGTCGTCCCACCGGAGTATGAGAGTGACAGGAATAGAGAGTGCACTTGTGTCTGTGCGTACAGGCGCTGCACTATATCTCCTGCGAAGTTGGCTAGTCTCAATGAGATTGGCCGCCGCGGCCGGAATCGATCAGGAGAACATCATCATCATTACTCTACTAGGACTAGATATAAAGGAACGAACATTTCAATCTATTAGCACATTCAAGTAAAATTTAACTAAATTTTAAACGTTGACTATAATTAACAGTACAATAGAAAAATCTATTAAAATCTATTTAGCTATTCTCTATTGGCTTCCGTAAAAATCTTTAAAAATAGAATATAAACTAGTATTTTACAATCAATATATTTTTCAGATGATGCCTCAAATTAAAATCTTAATTGCGTTTCTTTTACTTTGTGCTATCGTTCAAGCTCAACAATCATTTTATGCCGGCCGCAATGGACGTGGATATCCTGTTATTGAGAAACTTGTTGAAATTTCACGTGAACAAATCTTACCGCTCAAGACACGTGGAGATTTAACACATGTAAGAAGATTACTAGCAATGCCTCCAAACACAGAACCGCCATTTTCGGTGCTTAACAGGGAACACTATGAAAATTTATATAACCATCCAACAACGTGGCCTATACGGCCGAGTGATTTCGTAGATCCAGTTCATGGTTAATGTTCTTGCAACCTAAAAAAGTGTAATTGAGACTTACTATTGAATGACATATTAATGCCGAATATATTAATTTAAATATTTAATTAAATTATCTATATATTTAAATACGTGTTAAATTACTTTCATTTGTTCGTATATTAAAAATATATGAAGATGAAAAATTTTATATGATGAAAAAAATTCTCATTTTTTTAGACTTGTTTTTGTGTTTGTAGCGACTTTATTACACCTGATATGTGTATTTAAGAGGTAAGAACAATAATAATAATATTACTTTTATCTCGAAGTTAATTTCGCGCTTATTGATTAAGAAATTTAACGGTTTTTTTACCGATTTTTCCACAAATGTGGATAATGACGTTATTAATAACACGTAAATTAAAAAAAGGCTTAATAAAAAAATGCCTTTTTTACCGACTTCCAAAACCAGCCATTAAGTCCCACAATACATATGCTGACTTCATCATTATATAAGGACCATCAAATTATGGTGTCGCTATCTGGGTTTTAAATATAATTTACTATTGTTATTAATAGCTTAAAATATTTCTAATATATATTGTTAACCTTAGTTTTAATTATATAGAATAGCAGCTCTGGTCGCGTATTTGGTTCATGTATGCCACTATTATCGTAATCTGACTTTTCTGAAATAAATATGCTAAAATGAAAAGTTTTACAAATAAAAACTTAAAAAAATACCGACTTCCAGGCACTAAAATGTAAAAAATAACTAAACGGAGCATTTCATTTAGAATAGATACCTAATCAGATATTTTCGAAGTCGGTGCCAACCGATGCAAAGCAAATACATATTTACCTATTAGATATTCATATCTTAAAATGCTATATATATATATATATATATATATATATATATATATATATATATATATATATATATATATATACTATAAAAAGGTAGATTTTATACAAACTTTCATCCCCTATTTTGCCCACTTAAGGGATGTATTTCGAAAAATGCTAAAATACGTATTTATTTAATTGTATTGAAGAGCATTAATACCGAATTTCAAGTAATTCTGATCATATTTTTTTTTTTTTGGATTGTATTATAACGTGTTTTCCCGTGGGAATGAGATAATCTCCCGCTGTAAAAAGTAGCGTATGTCACTCTCCAGCCTTCAACTATATCCACACAAAAAAATACGCCAATCCGTCACTCCGTTTCGGCATGAATAAAGAACAAACAAACAAACACACTTTCACACTTATAATATTATGTATGGAAGTATGGATATGGATATATAGAAATCATTTAAAAATTAATCACTAGTTCTTAGGAAATATCCGCATTAGCTTTTAGAATTTCGTAGATAACTTCTTTAAATGATAAAAAGAAAAATCGGTCAAGTGCGAGTCGGACTCACATACGAAGGGTACCATAATCGATTCTTTTTTAATTTGCATGGCAGTCTGTTTGAAATTTGCCATATTGGTTTTTTGTTATTTGTTGCTATATGAGCAATAGAAATACAAACTATGTGAAAATTTCAACTCTCTGCCAACTACGGTTCATGATATAGAGCCCTCTGACAAACGGACGGATGGATGGACGGACGGATAGCGGAGGCTTAAAAAGGAAAAAAGGCATTTTAAGAATCAAGCTTGACCGCATTTTAAAAATATTATTCTTAAGCTTGAATTGAAATCAGGCACAAAAACTTGTTTACATAATTTAGAGTAATTATTCTTAAAATTTTTAGTGGTAGATATATACAATAAAATGTCAACTTGGTACATATTTGTAAAAAAAAATACTGTTCGAAGTACGAGAAGGAAGTTGCTTACATAAAACCGTTATTTGTCTCAGTTTGGGCTTTAAGTCAAAAGAGTCTTTGTGTGGATGTGATTGGAATGTAATAACCAAACAAAGGGATAATAAAAAAATATGAGCATGTTTCCATTGTCACATTCAGTGCCATAGAAAATATTACCAAAATCAATCTATAAGAAGATTACATTTGTTATATGAAAAAAATTAATATTTACATTTATTACACTACTAGTAAAAATTTGAAAGTTTATATGTGTATGTTCGACATTTGTTACATTATTCCTTCACGCTCAAGCAGCTGTACGGATTTGTATGAAGCTTAGTGCGTACATATATTGATTATGACTTGAAGTAAGTAAGCATTATAATGTAAGTTCAGCATTATATGAATTATGTATTTTTAAACTAGCGACTTTGAGTAGTTTAAAAGATCTAAGCGAACAGACAGCGAAAGCAACTTTATTTTATACTATGTAAATATTTTCAAACTCATTAACTACACATACATAAATATCTAAGACAGGATACATTTTTAGTCTGTTAAAAAAACATCTTATGAGATACAATTATAAGATTGGCTGGTAAATTAAAATTAAGATAAATCAATCAAAATAATAAATAATCAGAGTCAAAACTGGTTCTGTGGTATTGTTAAAGATATTAATTATTTACTTCGGTTTTACCTTATTTTGGTTTTTTACGCTTTGGATTTACGCACGTTATTTGCATTCCGTGCGTCGCGCAAGTGGGCGTGGGACTTTTTACATATCCTAGAACAGGTTTCGTCAGTTTCTTACTGCGTGTGCCCATGTTTTCTTTTATTTTGATAGTAATCATCATACCGATAATTTAAAGGAACTTTGTCTGTCTGTCTGTTACCTTTTCACGCTGCGCTGAACCGATTTAGATGACTATGGAAATAGTTTGAGACCCTTGGAAGACATAGTTTTCATTCCGGAAACCACCTCATAATCAGGGGGTGAAAAGGGAGATGAAAGTTGGGAATTGAAAATGGGGAATCAATCATTTCTCAAATAAGGGATATAAAACTACTAAGAAATTCTGCATAACATCAATTGAAACAAAAATCTGTCAAATCAAATGGAAATCAAAATTTTGACCTTGATCATGCGGTCACGGGGGCCCAACAATCGCCATTTTTACATTATCATGTCAGTAGGTTTTGATTCAAACTAATAATAAATATTGATAAAGTTAGTACCTACTCTTTCAATAAAATCTGTTTCGTAATAATATAAGTGTGTTTATGTATGTATGTATAAGTATGTTTATGTATGTATGTATATGTATGTATATATATGTATATGTATGTATGTATATACTCGTAGTTTTGGTATTTATTTATTTTCTCTAATGTTTATGTATTGTTTATAAGTAATATTTGTATTTATGTATGCTTATTCTTATTTATTTTCTTTTCTTTGCACTTTCTCTTTCTGTCCCGCTACTTAACACTATTTCCCACATACATGGGTTGACTGGAAGAGATCTCTTATAGAGATAAGTCCACCTTTGTCCACATCATTTTCTATGTATTTTTTTTATTATTTTTTTTAGTGCAATAAAGAATATATAATACATAAGATTATTTATTAAAACCTGTTTAATCTCACCTGTAACTGTATAATTAGGCATTTAAGTGCAAAGCAGGAAAATCGCGAGTGAAATAAAACTGCAATAAACACCAAAATTAATATAAAATGTAATAAGCACCGTAAATTCTTTATGCTATAGGTACAATTAACAATAAGTTATGTTCTATTCTATAGTACGAGTATAAATAATATGAATAACAGACAGGTAATAACTTAAATGCTTTTGTGTTTTTGTTCTCGCTCGAGGCAAGTATTTTAATAAATATAATATAAAAAAATCGGACAGTTGTGTGTCATAGGCACCGAGAGTTCCCCATACACTAACTTGAAATATGTTTTGATTAAATTTACGTTGTCAGTTATATAACATTTCATTTTATTTATAGTAAAAAAAACGTCATAATGTTGTGTTTTAAAAAAATAATAATAACAGTTATCTTTGCGATTCCTTAACAAAAACAAAACATGAACACAACGTATTTTACTCGTATAAATACCTCAAAACTGACTAAACTTAAATAATTTTTATTGACAGTATTTTAAAAGTTCTACCTCGATTTTATTTAATAAACATAAGTATACTAACGATTGGCAAACGGACAGACAGATTGACAATTAACATAATGAAATGTCGACAAAATGTAAAAGAAGTGACGGAATCCCAAAAAATGGCGGAGAAATGATAAATAGATGATAAAAAAATTAACGTCTCTATCTAATATAAATTTAATAAGAGCAGTTAGCCATTGATAAAAAGATTCAAGATCATAAACATTTTATAAGATTTTTACTTCCTAAATACCCAGTCAGTATATACGTATAAAGTTTTATATATAGAACTAGCATTTCCCGCGGCTCCGCCCGCGTTCAGATGACCAAAAACCAAATTCTTAGGTTTTACATATTACTCGTAGTATACTCTTACAATGCAGTTTTTGTATTTTTTCTCAGAAATGAGATATTTTCCCGCGGTAAAAAGTATCTTATATGTTGACTCGGATAACCAACTATCATCATACTAAATTTCATCAAAATCTGTCTAGTGGTTTTCTCGTGATGCGGTCACAGACAGACAGACAAAAATTCTAAAGATTCAGACTCTGTATCGATAATAATGTCTATTTCAATAAGATTTTCCAAAAAAATATTTAATAATGACAGATTCAACTTAGTTACGATTTTATTATATGTATAGATCTACTTTAAGCGCGACATAATAACTTAGTAAGGTTAATAAGTGACATTATGTAAGATCAATCAGCTGTAGACATGCAATTAAGATTAATAATAATGAATTGAACTGACGCTTAATTGAACTTATCGAATAAAAGTAGATTTAGCTATTTGTCCTTTTATTATACTTCCTGCTAATATGGGATGGATGGATGTTTTTTACTCTTTCACGCAAAAACTACTAAACACATTTTGATGAAAGTTTACAGTTATATAGCTTATACATCAGAATAACACATAGGCTACTCGAATAATAAAAAAAATAGTAATACGTAATTGAACTATGCGTGCGGAGTCGCGGGAAAATACTAGGTTTACCTAAATTATGGCAAAGGAAGCGCTGTGGTAACGCGTTCGCTTAGATAAACAATTGAAGTGGGTTCATATCTGTATCCATGTGAGATGCGCATCGCCTCTTGCTAGTAGGTACATTGAAGGAAAATAACGTGAGGAAACCTGTCTGAGGTCTGAGAGAAACTAACTAGATTTTTAAGACGTCTTGCTAATGTCCATTTAGCCAGCGTGGTGGACTGTGGCCTAATTCTATTTAAAATGGAATTGGAAAGGGACCTGTGTCCAGCATGAAGGATGTTAAAAGATTGATTAATTTTAAATAAAACTATCTTT